>CAUYON010077720.1:0-14360 GCA_963573935.1 Arctocebus calabarensis | reverse complement strand
CTTCCTCAGGGTGTCCAGAAGCCTCACGCTGTCTCCCTGTGTCCCCAAAGGGAAGTTTCTAGGCAGATCCCACCTGGCAGAGATGCCTGAAGTCCTCTCTCCCCAGTCTCACTGTGCCCAGCCGCAAGGAAGCTGTTACTCATCCGCCATCTTGCTCCGCCCCTGAGTTAAAGAATTTTCATACAAAATTGATACTTATAAAAAAAAAGAAATTCCAGAACTAAAAACTATAATATCTCAAATTTATAACACAGTATGTAGGCTTAACAGTATATTTGGTAGAGAACAAAAATGGAACAATAGTCGGAAAAAAATATTCAGCTTGAAACACAGACAAAAGAATGAAAGTACATAAAAGAGCATACAGAACATGCTCTTTTGAAAAGACTTAACAGAGGTATAATTGGATTCCCAGGAGAGAAGAGAAAGAATAGGAGAAATAAGCAATATTTTAAGAGACAATGGCTTAGAGTATTTCTAACTAAAGAATTTTGTACATGGGTTCTTTTTTTCTATTTTGACAGTGAATTACTAATAAAAGCTTATAATTTAGGGGTTATTGTTCTTTACTCTTTAGTTGGAAGAGATCTTTGAGATAGTAGAAATTTCAAGTCACCCTGAAATGATAATTGGAGAAAGGTGGACATTTGGGGGCTTGGTACTTTGAGAATACGAGAACACTTTGATGATGTGAAATTTATCAGAATGAAAGAGAAGTGTGGGGGGAAAACAAGTAGAGAAATTTGGGTTCATAACCTTTTTTCTCACACCTATGAAGAGTAACAGTAACATTTTGTGTATAAACCCAAGTTTTGTATTCTCATTCAGCTTCTTTGAGTGTCAACTTCCTCAGCTCAAAGTAAGGATATTAATCCATGCTTTGTGAAGTTTTTATGATAACTAACATAGAATTTAAATGACAGTGTATACAGAGAACTGTCCTAATGCTTGACACATTCAGGGGGTTCCATTATTCTTAGTCTTAATCCTATGATATCTTACTTCCTGTATTAAATATGATATTTGTTTCAGACTTTTTGCAGGGTTCCTTAAATCCCTGTCTTCATCTTTGGCTCATAAGAACCAGAAACAAGAACTTACAATAGGTTCAGGTGCAGAGCATTTTTTTTTTAAATTAATACTCCTGTTAAAATTCAGTTACCCAGGTGTTTAGAGAAGAGACAAGTTACTTAGAATTTAAAGATACTTCTTGAAAAGCTATAATATGACTTCTTGAAAAGAAGTCATAAGCAGTAAAAAAAAGGAACAAAGTAATAGAGAAATCACTCAGATTTTTAGACCAGTAAATATTTTCACAGGAGTATTTAGGGGAGCCCTCCTTCTTCATGCCCACCTCTGGTCAGATGATTTTAGTTGATCACTGGGTTATTATTTCTTTCTCTATTTCATCACTAAGGCTCTCTTCCTTCCCTAGTAGTAGATGACTTGATATTTCTTATACTCCTGTTTCTCACTGGCAGCATAATCTCAAGAGTATGTGAAAGAGGAGAGTTAGGCAGGAAAAGAGGTTGAACTATGAAGTAACCCAGTGACATCCTTGGTCAACCTCACAGGGAATTCTTACTGAAGTTCTTATTTTCTGTATTATCAGCCTACCCCAAACATGTTAGTAAATAACATGCACTGAGCAGGTTTTCTCAAGTATAGCAAAAGCAAATTGTGTGTGTGTGTGTGTGTGTTTTGAAGGTGAGTGGACATAACTAATATATATTCTAGGGTGTACTAAGGTCTTTCCTTTGCCCATAACATACTTAAGGTCCCAAATCCTTCTAATAAATATTGTATTTAGTAAGTGGTAATATTGCTATGAGGACTAGATAGATAATACATGTGGTGTCTTAGAATACAGAAACCTTTTAATTATTAGTTATTATATAGGTAAGGCTGACAAAGATAATGATAGTGGCCAGTGTTTTCTAGTAGAAGTTTCAGACAATTATAAGATACATAAGAAGAAAGTTGGCCAGGCACAGTAGCTCATATTTGCAATCCTTGCACTTTGGGAGGCCAAAGTGGGAGGATCACTTGAACCCAAGAGTTAGAGACTAGTCTGGGCAACATAGCAAGACCTCCATCTCTAACAGAAAATAAAAAATTAGCCAGGCATGGTGTTGCATGCCTGTTGTCCTGACTACTTGGGAGCTGAGGCAAGAGGTTGGTTTAAGTACAATTTGAGATTGCAGTGAACTATGATTGTACCACTGCATTCCAATTCCAGCCTGGATGATAAAGTGAGACCCTGTCGAGAGAGAGAGCGAGAGAGGGGGAGAGAGAGAATGAGTGAGAGGAAGAAAAAATTAATACTTCTCTGTAGGAAATATGTAAAGCATATAATAGATAAAGCAGTGCTAGAGTTTGAAGTTATAATAAGATTTTAGAAAGTGAAAATTAGGAAATTAGTTCATGACTGACTTCTAGATCTACCACAGACAATTTAGAAGGGAGGAGACAATGATATTTTGTGATAATGCAGATAATTTTTCAGAATGATTTTATAGTTGGGTATCCCTACTCTTTGGGACAAAAACTTACTCTCTTACAAACTATAATAACCCAGGAAGCTTGCCCAATAAAAAATGGTTGAGAGAGGGTCATTCTCTGTGTCTAAGTGAAGGGTTTTCTTCTTAGCTCTGGCAACATTTAATATACTATATAGTGTAAAGGGAAGAATGAAGATGATAAGCTTTGGTCCATATTTTCTTAGATTTTGACATTAATTTGTGTTCCAGTGACACATACTCTTATAGACAAGTTTCACAGTATTGAGCAACAGAGCATTTTTGATACAAGGTTTAAAAGGTCAGAACCATGTAGATTGACTCAGGTGATCATTGGCAAGAATAGTGACAGAAGGGAATGTGCTTTCCAGTTTTCCCTTCAAGGACAACTTGAGGTCTGAGCTAGGTGTAATGCTCTTAGCAGCAGCTTTCAAGTGATAGCTTCCTCAGGGATTGTGTCAGCTATGGAGAGTCACCTCACCCAAAGTAAGGCTTTTCTCAGGTAATATAATGCCTAATCAAAGTTGGGATAAGAACCTTTAAAATTTCGAATAATATGGGGCAATTCTGAAGAGTTGTATTTTAGTTTTGAATTCCCCATGGAGTTGGCCAAGGTTGTCTGTCCTTGGTTCTGTTTTACATCTCAGCTTCTCTCTCTGCCCAGTGCTGCTTCCTTTCCTTCTCTCTGACAGAGTTAATTCCAAGGGTACTTCCCACTAAATATCCTGCACATTAAATTATTTCAGAATTTGCTTTCTAAAACATGGGGAAGATATCTACTACTATTACTTGGAGTAGTAGAAAAACCATTGAACCAGAAATCTGAAAGTTTTAGATTCAAGTGTTGTCTGTTTTACTTAGCTACTTGACCTTGGTCAAGATATCTTGCATGTCTCAACAGTAGGCCTGTGTGTGTGATTAAAATGCAGATATAAATAGCTGCCTCATATAAAAATGAAAACAAAAAGCAACGGTGGTGAAAGTGCTATAAAGATGAAAGATGGTAGGATAATTTGTAAATCCCTAAGTATGATCATAATAACCACAGAACCCTCATTGTATATTTTTTCAACCTCTGAGTAAGGCCTTCATGAGTTACCATTCCCATATTAATAAAAATACACAAATACCAACATATTAATCTCTTGGATACTCTGGAAAAAACATTTGGGAGGACATCTTAAATAGACACTAAACTTGGAAAATTCAGGAGTATGTGTTTTTCTCCGAATGAATAGGCATAAATATAACTGTTCAAGAAAATAGATAGCTGGGCCTTTGTTGTAATTATCCATATTTGTATTCATGAAGCACAATTTCATACTCTTTCATCTCAAAATTGAGATTTCTCTATAAGAGGAACACAGAGAGCTACTGCATGATTTTTAGTTTGTATTGTATGGTGTTTTCATTTGCTTCCAGAGAAGAATTTCAATGTTTCATATTTTGAAAATGCCACTCAGAAGAAAGCCAGACAGAATTTGAAGAATTAGGTAAACATTTACCTCATAGCAGTAAAAGGGAATCAGCAATCACAAAGTCCAGTTATAGTACAGAAAACTAGGTTCATGGAACCCATGGTTATGTCCATATATGATAAATTAAAAGGAACAGTCTACCACTGACCAGACTGCCAAGCTTAAAGCACTCTTTTATTCGTCCCCCTTACAATAACTTAACTTACAATACAACAAGCACATGGCTCCTTGCAAGTAGCATTCACTTCTTTTTTGTATCCCCAGATTTCAGGGCAACATTTGGCCTGTGTTCAGTTCTCAAAAACATTGATTGAATTAGTCTACAAATAAATGAATAAAAGTATTATTCTAGATTCTCTAACTGATAAATAAAAATAATAATCAGACTGAGATTGTAGATATTCATGTCCTAACGCCCCACCTTCTCTGTCCAGGCTGTAAATATTGCTGGTCACCAAGGTTTCCACTCTTTATCCTCTACCCAGACAATTTCACCAAATTCAATTCTTTTCTTCTTTTAAAACAAATTGAAAATATGCAATCAGAAAAATGTAGCAATCTTAAATAGGTAGTATCATAAATTTGTAAAAGGTGAATACACTCAAGAAACTAGCTTAGTTTAATCTGGATATAAATTATAGCCCAAAAGCTTCCCTCAATCCCATTCTCAGTCACTGTTTATTCCGTTTATCACAATTATCTTAGTTTTTGCAAGATTTTAGCTTTATTTGCTTTTGAACTTTATATAAATGCAGACACATGATGTAATCTTTTCTGCTTATTTCACTCAATATTATGTTTGTGAAATTTAGCCATGTTGTTGCGTATAGTAATAAGTATTTCATTTTTATTTTGGGACGCTTCTCATGGCATAGATGTAACACAATATATTTATTCATCATGCTGTTTGGGGGTTGTTTCTAGTTTTGACTACAAGGATTAATGCTGTTTTGGGTAATTTTACCCTTTGACGCACATAGTTAAGAATTTTGTTGGCTGTATTAGGAAAGTAATACCATAGTTACTTTTCAGTTTAAATGCATTTTACCAAAGTGTTCTTCAAAGTAGTTCTATGGAATCAGCAGCATATGAGAATTTCAACTGCTCCACGTTTCTGCTAATACTGGTAATTTTCTCCAGTTCATTTTATCCTTTCTGGTGGATGTATAATGGTATCTCATTCTGGTTTTAATTTTTATTTCCTTAATAAATAATAAAATTGAACTCTTCTTTATGTTTATTGACCATTTGGATGTCTTTCTTGGTTAAGTACTTAATTGGCAATTTTTCTGTTTTTCTTTTGAGTTTTTGGGATTTTATGTAGTATTCTGGTGTGACTGCTCATTAGATAAATATATTATAAACATGTTCTCCCATTCTGCTGCTTGACCTTTTAATCTTTCTATAGTGGATTTTATTGTGTTTTGTTCCCTTTTTTTGATGAGAGAAATTCTTAAATTTGAAATAGTCCAGCGTAAGACATTTTTTCCCTGAAGATAATTTCCTATGATGTATACTGAAGCATTATTGTTTTACTCTTTCCGTTTAGATCAACATTCTACCTAGAATTAATTTTTCATACAGTATAAAACAAAAATTGAGAAATAGTTTTCAATATAGAGATGTAATTTATCTAGTATAATTTATTGAGAAGCCCATTTTCTATTCTTCTCTGTAATATTTGTCACCTTTGTCATCAATCAAGTGACCATATGTATAAGAGTCTCTTCCAGGACTCTCTTTTATTCCATTGATATCTTTATTTCTTTCCTTGTGCTAATATAACATTCACATAGTTACTTTGGATTTATAATATATAATACTCACAGAGTAAGTCTTCCAACTTTGTTCTTTTTTTAATATAGTGTTAGTTGTTCTTGCCGCTTCAAGTGTCTATATTACTTTAGAATCAGCCTATAATTTTCTTTCTTTCACTTTCTCTCTGTTCCTCTCTCACACAAGTGAACCTTCAGCTTAGCTGGTTAAATATTTAAAAATCAATAAATGTGATTTATTCCATTCTCCCAAGGGAGAAAATACAAGTACAGAATTTTAATCCTACATACACTTTGAATTTCATAATTAAGATCACGTATAATCATGCATGTGTTCATGGGACACGCACAATGCAGGTACAAATTCTGAGAGAGGCAGGCAGAAGGATCTAGTATCTGAGCTGAAGAGAGGTATAATGGACTCCAAAGTTTCTAGCTATCGCAGTTGGTTCAAAGATGATGGCATTCCTAGAGATGTAGTATCCAGCAAGATAGTATAGGGATGAAGTACAAGTTTATCTTGGGACATGTTGAGTATTTGGTACAATAGTTGGACTGGGTCCAGATCTCAAAAATATTTATTGAATTAGTGTATGAATTTGTGGAACATTTTAATTGACTATCAATTTAATATTTAAATGTGCAATTCTGAAGCTCAGATAAGAGGTCATTATAGTTTTTGACTACATGAGAACTAAGTGAGATGTACATGTAAAGTACTTAGGAAAGTGCTTGACCCACTATAACCACTCAGTAAATGTTAGCATTTAATATTAACTAAAGAAGAACACAAGCACTAACAAAGCAAGGAAATATGGGGTCCAAGCAGAGGGTAGTAGATCATGTAGTTTGAAGAACAAACAGTATTGAAAATTTAGGTGGTCGAGTAAAAAGAGATTTAATTCACCTGAGTGGTCTGAGTTCTGAAATATGTAATTATCTGAATCATAATAAATACAAGTAGGGCAGAGGGGGAATATAGCCAGCAGACAGTCTTCCCTAGTTTAATTCTGTGTTCATGTCAGGCAGCATTATTTGATGCCCCTTCCAGATGTGGCTTCAAAATCCTTGAAAGATTTGTCCAGCCAGGCATTACTAATCAATCAGGAAGTTATCATGTAGGATGCACATTTTTTGCCAAAATTTTTGAGGGCAAAATAAAGGTTGCTCATTATACATGAATAAGTACTATTTGTTATTGGTGCATACAATTTCTCCTACCTTGTAACTGTTTTTATATTTTGTAATTATTTGTTACATAAAATTTCTTGTACCTTAATATTTTAAAAAGTAAATTCTAAAATTTCTTTATAATATAAAAAACAAGTACCTAAATATAAACAAACAAAATTTTGAATTAAGCCAGGTGTTGTGGTGGGATGCCTGTAGTTCCAGCTACTCAGGAGGCTGAGGGAAGAGAATCGCCTAAGCCCAAGAGCTGGAGGTTGCTGTGAGCTGTGATGCCACCGCATTCTACCAAGGGTGATAAAGTGTGACTCTGTCTCTACAAAAAAAAAAAAATTGAAGTAAAAAAATTAAAATGAAAGTTTTTTTTCCCCTGAAAATTTAGGCCAAAAACATAGGGTGCATGTTTGTGCCTTATACAAGGCAAAATATGATACTTGCTGTCTATGAATGGCAAGTGCAAGTTTCTGTGGCTTCATTTGCTTTTGCATGTACAGACACAGCTAAAGTAAGGGCAGAAACTGGACAAAGGGCAGGCACTAACCAAATGCTATAAGAATAATTGAAAGAATAATTGTCAATTACAAAGCACATTTTCAGTTTATATACTGAACTTTCCAGTTGTTCTTTCATCCCCTGCATTAGTATGACCTATCGGAGCTTTTGAAGTAAGTCCATATACTTATATGATCTTACTCCATTCTCAGAGCAACCTATAGGATTTCGAAGTAAACACACACAAAATTCACTTTGCAGGCAACTTTGATGTCGTGTGATAGCTTCTAAATTTCTAAAGTGAATGAATGTTAGCACTAAGCTTGAAAATTTGGCCCTTCAGCACCTACTTCAGGGTTTGGGGAATAAGAGCGGATTTTACAGAGTAGGTTTTTCCCTCTATCTCAGTTTTCTAGGATGGATCCAGTTTGTACTTCACTGATAATCATAAGCTTCATCAGAAACACATTTTCCTTTCTTTTATTACAATTCCCTTGTAGTTTATTTAGCTCAGATACTGAGCTTCAGAAGTGATTTTTGAAAGGACTAGATCCTTAATTAATTGCAGGTTCCCTCCTATCTCTTGTCTAGAGTGTCTGTGCAATATTGAATTAATTGAGCCCCAGAAGCCCAATAATAGGAGAATAATGACTTTTCATCAACCTCAGCCACACACTGACATCAGTTTAGGAATTGACAATTTAGGTCTTTCACTCTCTTGATCTCCTTGGCTCATTTCCTGGACTTTCATCTGGAAGCAGGCACAGCATTATTGTGTATGTTTGTTAATTAAGACGTGAAATGTGGTATCATTAGAAAGGCACAATGAGACTGAAAAAATTCATGTACCATGGAAAGAAACCAAAATGGAAAGCTGTGCTTTCCCACAACAGGAATGCTCCACACTGCCCCTTTTCCACATTTTAAGTCTCCAACTACACACTTTCCATAGTCACAATCCAGTCCCTTCTGTCTCCATCCAACTTGCTCTTTTCCTGATCTTTAACTAACAATCATAAACTTCATCAGTAGTACATTTTGCTTTCTTTTATTACAATTCTCTCATATTTTATGTAGCTCAGCTACAGAGCTTCAGAAGTAGTCTTTGAAAAGAATCAATGCTTAATTAATTGGAGATTTTCACCTGTCTCTTGTCTAGGGCACTTATACCCTGAGTTGTGAAGTGGTGTTTTGAGCTCCCCACCTCAATTTAATCCTTCAACTCATAAATACTTAAGGAAACTCTAAATTGAGTAAAAGTTAGCAGTTTTCTTTACTTCAGGACTCAGAGCTCTTATGTCTGCAGGAGGGTAATATAGCACTCAGTGCCTCTTGTCTTTTTCATGCATTTTGACTTCTGATAAGATTTTATTTCACTTTTTATTTTGTGGTAAAATTTATCTTTTCTACTATTTTTTTACATGTGAAAAGCTTCTCTCTAAAATTAGACTCTAAACTGCTTAATACTGGGGGATATAATAGATTTCTTTTAAAGATCCTATAATACTCAGTGTAGTACTGAGCTTATGTTATTAATTCCATGTTTTAGTTGTAGAAATTAAAGGTGAGAGAATGAAGTGAGTATCTTGGAGTTTCTACTCTCTGCTCAACAACTTTGTTTCTACTGCCTTGTCTCAGTTTTCCTGTCTATGAAACGAGGGTAATGATTTTTACCTATTTCTAGTTTTTTGTAAACAAAACTTGATTGCATTAATTCATGCAAATTTTCAGTACAATGTCTAGCATAGAGTAGATGCTCAATGGAATTATATATATTATATGAATATTAATACACATATGAAAGAAAATGTAATGTATTTGTGTACCCAGAGAATAGCTATTGCAACTTAAGTCTTCAGCCAAATTGTCTAAAGTTCAGCAATTGTACTTTTGTACCCAGATGCTGCCTCATTTTTTCTTGGTGACTTCCAAGTATTTCAGTCACTCAGTAGAAGATAGAACAGCTTGACTGTGGAAAACATTCTATTTCAAGGTATTGGACTATAATGAGATTCAACCCTAGGCTCACTGTGTTCTAATGTGAAAAGCTCTGTTCCAGCTTTTTATGACCTCCCTTTAGAAAGAAAATATTCTAATTTAGTACTGTAGGGTGGGGGACAAAGAACCCAATCAATTTTAGCATGTCTTAGCTTTGCTATTTTTGTAGAAAAGGAAAAATCAAGTGGAAGCTTAAAAGAAGATAATGGAAGAAATAACAAATTGACACAAAAGTTATTATTTCAAGGTTTCAAGTGCTTGACCATTTTGGATTTGGAGTTATGAGTGGTAAAGTGGAACAAACATAGAATTTGAAATCAGAGAATGAAGATTCCAATACTGCACAGGTCATCTGTATGTTGTGTGTGACAGTGTATATTTGTCTTCTCAAAATGGGTACAGTAATAGCATCTACCCCACAAGACTAGGAGAAGAGAGAAACATGAAATGATACGAGAATGCATAGGGTAAACATTCACTCTTGTCATTAGAAATGAAGGACTAGGGTTGTAGTTATTCTACTACCCAGAGAGATGGGACATTATCAGAGTTGTTCTAACCTATTTTCTAAATGGAACATAAAACAGTATGTTTGGACGTACAACAAAAACATAACCTAAAGGTACAAGAAATTAGCACCAATTATTTGCACTGAGACCTCCAAGACTCTTTTGTTGTTGCTTGTTACTTTTTTGCATATTTCCCCTGAAAACAACTAAAGCTTCTTTAGTATGTAAACATTTTTTTTTTTTGGTATGGCATGAAAACAAAAAGTAATGAAGAAACTTAAAAGTGAAACTTATCCTTGCTTATTGAAGATCAAGAATAAGTAATGATTAAAACAACAATAAAGTTATCATCAAACTTTGGCGAACAGCATTTGATTTGCCAGCATTAATCAACTTCCCCTAATGTTGGCGTACAGAATGGAAGCTTGTGTGTAGAGCTGGTAAGAATATAGATTAGTTCCAGACTACTTAGTTCCAGACTACATTTCAGGTTGCAAGTATGGTATATGTAAGCTGAAAAACTTAGGACAAATACGTAAGCTTTCTTGGGGAGGTGCCTATGGCTCAAAGGAGTAGGGCACCAGCCCCATATGCTGGCGGTGGTGGGTTCAAACCTGGCCCCAGTCAAAAAAAAAAAATAATAAATAAGTAAGCTCTCTTAGCTTTTGTGTCCTTATCAGTAAAATGGAAAATTTGTTTGCACATGGACAGAATGTGATCACACATTTAATGTAATGCCCAGAACTTATTAAGCATCTAATCTATTTTCAATATTCTTCTTTCTTACTTTCTTTCTTTTATACCTGGGGTACATATCTAGAATCCTGTTTATATCTATACATATGCTTGAGCTCTTGAGATTTAAAGATTGTGAGAGTTGAGTTGGGGGATTAGAAGTCATATAGTTCTAAACCATCATTTCTCAGAAAGGCTCCTGATGCTCTGATTAAGATAGCATCTAATCTAGCTGCTATACCTTGAACTCAGATCCCTATGCCTCCCTACAAACCACAGTCTTCCATCTCTTTCTTTCCTTTCCCTGAAGAATATCTTACAACAGGATTGACTTAGAGACATGGAGAATACAAAGGTAGATGAGAGGAAAGTTAACCTGTTAGGAAGGGAACTTGGAATAAGTTTGGACTTAAATCAGGGAAGAAAATGCCCTTGAGCCCTTTTCAAATAAGCTTATAGCCAAAGGCAATCAGTTGCAGCTAAAGGAAACATTGAGTTAAATGAATTAAAAGTTGTGCATGCCAAGGCTGAACATACTTACTAACAGTGAGAGACCCATTTAATGAATACTGGCTAAGGTATAGATTTATGCACAATAAAATTCTGCATTTGAGATTTTTACTACTCTGCATTTCAAGATTGTACAATGAGCTAATAATTTTTCTTGATAGGCTATTTTTCCCAAATGCCTTTAATCAGTGATAAGAACAACAAAAATTCTTCATTCAATGCTTTAGCCTTTACAGTTCTTATGCATACTTTTATATTTTTTAAATAAAATTGCTGTTCAGAGAAAGGTTTTAACAAGTCTATATAATGCTTTGAATATAGGTCAGCATTCAGGAATGTCAGAGCTGGAAGTGTCCTTAGGGATCATAGTAGAGGTCATTATAAATATGAGAAGCAAAGACACCAAAGTGATTTATAGTTGAAAATCAAATCCTCTTTATAAGCTTCCAGCTTATGCTTGGGAATGTAAAGTCAGTGTTCTTATACTTGTTATGATTGAGGGACTTCATCTCTACCATCCCCAAATATATGACTTTGATGGTTGAAACTGAAATATTCTTTCTGTCAAGCATTACTTTTGTTGTGCAAAGGGGTCATAGTCACATGCCATTGGCACCAAGAAGGACAAATATAACATAGTATCTATTGGTGAAAAACTCAGAAGTAATACTGTGAATATAATCTCTTGAACACTCAATTCCTGTCACATAAGCCAGGTGTATCTTTTCTGTAGATGCTATGGTCAACATTCTAAAAGACAGCACATGGCATACACTTTGTTATTTATATGTTCATAAGCAGGGGATATATATGTGACTATTTCAATAATTTACTGGAGCAAGATTAGACTGCATCATAGAAGCCAATTATACTTATTTCCTCCTAGCTGTATCTTCAATGACATTACATTGTTGGATTGATGTTGGGCATGATGAGAATATTTATACCTCAGAAAATGGCATACTGCAAATCAGGAATTTTCTTTTCTCTGATTTTTAACACACTAGTACAAATTTATAACAATAGAATTTTTCTGGTGGAGAAGTGCCCTTACTATAGTGAGACAAACCTGGACCAGCTGAGCTTAAGCTCACCTGCAAAGCCACCAAAAGGAGAAAGGAAATGACTCTAAAAGGATCATTCATATTTATTCCTCATCATTTCTTTTGTAAAAGGCTTATTATCCAAGGAGTAAAATAATTACAACAATACTAACAAGTCTAACATTAAATAGACTTTATTGAAAGAAGTGACATCAGCAAGGTGGCAGAAAAATAATTTTTGTTGCTCATCCCCTCATGAAAACATCAACTTGAACAATTATTCATGTAGAAAAATATTTTCATAAAAATCAAGGAATCAGATGAGAGATTTTTCTAGATGGAGCACAGAAATAAGAAAAGAGGCATTGAAGATGATAGGAAAGACAGTTTTACATTACCTGTGTGACCCTTCCTTCAAGCCTGTGCAGTGCAGACTGAAGACAGATCTCCCACATGAGGGACAGAGAGTGAAGTTAGCAACTGACTGTCACAGAACTTAGTACCCAGTTCTCTCTAGTAAACCGTAGTGTTAGTCTGGTTCCCATGGTTCCGGACCTGAATAGCTCCTGCAGAAGTGAGCTTCAGGCCTGCTCCCATGGATTCAGGCTGCAAGCCCATTCCCACAGCCTCAGGCACCAGACTTATCCTAGTAAAACATGGTGTCATGCTGACTCCCATGAATTCAGGCTCCAGGGCATCCCCCCTGAATCAAGGCATTAAGCCTCCCTTGCAAATCCTAGTTCCAGTTTTGCCCTCATGGTCCCAAGAAACAAAACTGTCCATTTAAGAACTATGGCAACAACACACCCATGTACCACAGTAGCTGACCAACCCAGATCCTTCTCCCTGACAAGACCAACCTGTAAACACTGGATAAGCTGCTTGCTTTTTTAAAATGCACAAATGCCATTATAGGTACACAAGGACTAGATATAATTAGGTAAACAAGATACCACAAAAGGAACAAATTAAAGCATGAGTACCTGACTGTAAAGACATGGAGATCTAGGGGAGGAGCCAAGATGGTGATCTATAGCCAGCTTTCCACAGAGGTTCCTGTCCAGAAGGAGAATTAAAGGACAGAAACTCAGCAAGAAAGCTGATGGCTTGGATCTGAGCCAAAAGAAAAGGTAGAAGAGTGCACATCAACTGTGCTGGGGTGACCTGAGACCCCGAGGACAAAAACAAAAAGGTACAGAGCACATCACCAAGCGGACGGGAGTCCCCTCCCCCATGAGAGTGGTTCGCAGTATACTCTATACCTCCATACAAACAAGTGAGCAGAGTTCAGATGTCCTCCCACTCTACCCCACAGGAGAGACCCTCTAAAAACCAGACCTCCTCCCCTACTAGGGTGCCACAGCGCTCTCCAGCCAGGAATAAAACTGTGTATACTCCCTACCTGCAAGTTGGAGTTCCTGGTGTTTCCCTTCACTCTCCCCCTGAGGTCTGGAGGCCTGTCTACCACAGAGTCCAGATTCTTGGAGATTTTCTCAAGGAGTATGGACAGGTGCAGACAGTTGCTGAACTGTGCTGGTTTTCCGGCTCAGGAGTAGTGAGAGGGGAGTGAGCTAAGAGACCCAGCTGGAGGGAAGGTCTCTTGAGGCACGAAACAGCGGCCGGCTCCGGGAACAATAGCAGGAGAGCTGCACCCCTGGGGATGTTTTGAGGAGACATTCCCAGTCTTCTGGGCAGCCAGGGGAAGCGGGTGGCTTCTCCAGTGATAGCCACCAGCAGAGTAGACCAGCAACCAAGGCACATGAAGGATATGCCTGAGGCGGTACCGGACAGGACTGACCACAGGGATTAGAATACTCCCAGCAAGGCTGGTTTGCTTATCTTCAGACTAACCTGGCCCTCAGGGAATGAAAGCTGAGACAAAGGGCTGGAACTCATAGACTAAGTCAGGCCTATTTGCAGCCCCAGTCTGATCAGGGAAAATAGCCTTGACAGAAATAATTCTGTGAACTTGTTCTGTTCCAGCAGCAACATCAATCAGGGACAGGGCTGGAACTGAGTGAATCGCCCCAGCCCCTGTCAAGTACCCAGGTTGTCAGGCCTCACCTCCCCCTGCCAAACAGTGACAGGGAGCAGCGGACTGGTGGTGGAGCCA
>CAUYON010077719.1:0-10294 GCA_963573935.1 Arctocebus calabarensis | reverse complement strand
AGCATTGCATCCCTGGGATGAAACATATTTAATCATGATGCATGCCTTTTTTGATGAGAAGAAGTAATCTATTGGGTAGGATTTTGTTGAGAATTTTTCCATCTATATTCATGAGTGAAATTGGTCTGAAATTCTCCTTTTTAGTTGGGTCTTTTCCTGGTTTTGGTATCAGGGTGATGTTTGCTTCATAGAACATATTGGGGAAGATTCCTTCCTCCTCAATTTTTTGGAATAATTTCTGCAGTATGGTAATAAACTCTTCCTTGAAGGTTTGATAGAATTCTGGTGTGAAGCCATCCAGACCAGGGCATTTTTTTGTTGGAAGATTTTTTATGGTTTCTTTAATCTCAGTGCCTGAAATTGGTCTGTTCAGATTCTCTATTTCTTCCTAGCTAAAGTCGAGGGAGAGGGTGTGATTCCAAACATTGATGCATATCCTTTACATTGTCAAATTTCTAGGCATAGAGTTTCTGGTAGTGTTCAGAGATGATCTCTTGTATCTCTGTGGCATCAGTTGTTATTTCCCTTTTATCATTTCTGATTGAGGTTACTAGAGATTTTACTGTTCTATTTCTAGTTTCTTGGGACAAAGATTTATCTAGTTTATTTGATCTTTAAAAAAACCAACTCCTTGTTTCATTAATTTTCTGAATGATTCTCTTGTTTTCAATTTCATTGATCTCTGATTTAATTTTGGATATTTCATTTCTTCTGCTGAGTTTAGGCTTAGATTGTTCTTGTTTTTCCAATTCCATAAGATGACTTGTGAGTTTGTTGATGCACCCTCTTTCTGTTTTTTGAATGTAGGCATCTAAAGCAATAAATTTTCCTCTCAGAACTGCTTTTGCAGTATCCTACAGGGTTTGGTAGCTTGTGTCTTCATTGTTGTTGTGCTCAAGGAAGTTAATGATTTCCTGTTTTATTTCTTCCTACACCCAACTGTCATTCAACAGAAGGTTATTTCATTTCCATGCCTTTGTGTGGGGTTCCACCTTTAGTGCCTTGTGGTCTGAGAAGATACAAGGTAAAATTTTAATTATTTTGATTCTCTTGAGGTTTTTTTTGTGTGTGTGTCCTAGGATATGATCAGTTTTGGAGAATGTTCTACAGGGTGATGAGAAAAATGTATATTCTTTATCTTTGGGATGGAGTGTTCTATATATGTCTATCAAGCACAGGTGTTCTATGGTCTCATTTAAGTCCCTTATATCTTTGTTTAATTTCTGTTTAGAGGATCTGTCCAGCTCTGAGAGAGGAGTGTTAAAGTCTCCTGTTATTATGATGTTATAGGATGTCATATTGCTCAGACTTAGAAAGGTTTGTTTCAAGAATCTAGGAGCATTTAAATTGGGTGCATAATTAGTTAGAATTGAAACGTCTTCTTGTATTTTTCCTTGACCAATATAAAGTGATCATCTTTGTCTTTTTTGACTTTAATTGCTTTAAATCCACATGCATCTGAAAATAAAATTGCGACTCCTCTTTTCTTCTGAATTCCATTTGCCTGAAAAATTGTCTTCCAACTCTCAACCCAGAGTTTTTAATTTGTCTTTTGAAGCTAGGTGTGTTTCCTGCAGACAGCAAATGGATGGCATCTGTTTTTAATCTAATCAGCCAATCTACACCGCTTCAGTAGGGAATTCAAGCCATTGACATTTATTAAGATAATTGACAAGTGTGGTAGAGTTCTATTCATTTTATTTTGTGAGAGTCCATTGCTTACTTTTATCTTTTTCATCATCGTGGAGGTTAAGTTCTGTCCTTTAACATCTGAGTTTTTACTTTGCTGTTGATCCATGGTGATGGTCAGTGTGTAGAACAGGTTGTAGTATTTCCTGTAGAGCTGGTCTTGTTGTTGTGAGTTTCCTCAATGTTTGTATATCAGTAAATGATTTGATTTCTCTGTCATTTTTAAAGTTTAGCTTAGTGGGATATAGAATTCTGGGCTGGAAATTGTTCTGGTTAAGAAGAGTAAAGGTAGATGACAATTGTCTTCTTGCTTGGAAAGTATCATTAGAGAAGTCTGCAGTCACCTTGATGGATTTGCCCCTGTAGGTCAACTGGTGCTTACTCCTAGCAGCTTGCAAAATCTTTTCTTTTGTCTTGACTTTGGACAATTCATCACAATGTGTCTTGGAGAAGCTCCGTTAGAGTTGAGGTGACCTCGGGTCTGATATCCCTCTGAAAGAAAGGGGTCAGAATCTTTGGTGATATTTGTGAAATATTCATTTATAATATTCTCTAGTATGGCTTTCATTCTCCTCGGGCGTTCTTCTTCCCCTTCTGGGATACCTATAATTTGCATGTTTGAATGCTTCATAAAGTCCCATAATTCTGTCAGTGAATGTTCTGCTTTCTCTCTCTTCTTTTCTGCTTCTTTAACTATCAGAGTTATCTCAAGAGCTTTGTCCTCTACCTCTGAAATTCCTTCTTCTTCATGGTCTAATATATTGTTGATACTTTCTATTGCATCTTTAAGAGCCCTAATTGACAACTTCAGTTGCTTTGGCTCTGCTGTATCCTTTCTAAATTCTTCATATCATTCATCTCTTATTTGATTCTGTTTTGGGATTTTCTTTTGATTATTTTCCACTTTCTCACAATTTCCTTCATTGTTTTCATCATCTGTATTTCAAATCCCTCTTCTGTCATTTCCACCATTTCTTTATAGGTGGAATCCTCTGAAGTAACTACTACATGGTCCCTTAGTGTGAGGGGGTTGCTCTGGACTGGTTTATCATGTCACCAGGATTTTTCTGCAGATTCTTTCTCATGAGCATTCTCTTTTATCTGTTGCCTTGCCCTAATTTTCCTTTCACTTCCTCTTGCTCTTTAAGTTGCCATGCCTCTGGCCTAAGGTTTTGATCAGTCCTTGTGGTACAGGACCAAAAGGATGAGAAGATTAGGAGCAAAAAGGGTAAACAGATTCACAAAAAAATAGAAAAAGGAAAGGAGAAGGAGTGAGTAAAACTGAATATTGACTAAAAGAATAAAGGCACAGAAAGAGGGAGACAGGAGCAATCTAGGTGTACAGTAGGGTACTTTGATCCAACTTTAAAAACCCCCAAACTTTGGGGGTGCTGGGTTAGGTGGTGCCCTTGAGGTCAGCAACTCTTTGGCAACCTGTTCAGACATAGTATCCCACCTCCACTGAATAGAGAGGAAAGACAAAAATACTATAAATCAAAAGAACAAACAAACAGAAACCCTCATGGGATAAAATTGGGGGAAAAAACAAATAATAGGGACAAACACACTAGCAAAAATGAAGTTCTTATTATTAAAGAGGGCAACAATAGAAAATTACATTGAAAAAGAAAAAAGAAAAAAAAAAGGAAAAATCTAGAGAGAAAAGTTGAAATAAAAAAATACAGAGCAGTATATATATCTTGCTAAATATTATCTGGGCAACGGGTGATCTTCTGGGGCATGAGATATTAATCAAAATGCTGATACAGCTATATGAGATGAATACTGAAAGCCTATGCTGATTCCTCAAATCCTGCAGAGTTGAGAGCCTAAATCTCTCCTCAGCCCACTTAAAAGACACTTTAAACTGTTAACCTTGGCTAAGCAGAAGCTTTCCCAGGAAAGCAATTATTACTGGGATCTCTCCTTAAGTGGCTGCCCACTTATTCAGTGTGCCAAAACTGGTCTCACTCTATACCCCTGAGGGCCAATGTTGCAAGGCAGTCCTCCTAATGCCAAACACTGAAATGTCCGCTCTTCCCCAGCATCTCAGTCCCGGTGTTTGCTGCTACTCAGTCATTAGTTCCCTTGCCCAAGTTCTCCCAGCACAACCCTTGCTCTGTGACCCTGAGGGCAGAGCTTGTAGGGGCAGTTCTTCCACAATGGCTGTGCACAGCCCACATCTAAACTATATTAGTCTTTGTTTCAGCTCACCAGCTTAGTCTGGGGCCCTAGACAACACTTAAAGTCATCTGTACTCTCACCCAAGTTCTCCTAACGTAGTTCAACTGAATGCCCAAGTCCAAAAAAAAAAAAGAGCCCTCAAGGAAGGCCTTCTCTATTTGCAATCTCACTGCTGTTGTAAATACAGATGTGACAGCCACAGTCTTAGACCAAACGAATGCAAGTACTTGCCCGTTCTCCACTGTTTTTGTCCTACTCCTAGGGTCCAGAAGTCTCTAACTTCCTATGTCCCCAAAAGGATGTTTCTAGATGGAGCTCTACAAGTCAGAGATGCCTGGAGTCTTCTCTCCCCAATCTCACCATGCCCAGTTGCAAAGAAGCTGTTATTCAGCAGCCATCTTGCTCTCTAGGGGTCCTATTTGTTTATTTTTGTTATTGCTTCAATTGCCAATGGGGTCTTCCTTATGAGGTCTTTCCCCAAGCCAATATCATCAAGAGTTTCTTCTAGAGTTTTTGTCATATCGTGTCATATTAAGTCTTTTATCCATCATCAGTCAATTTTTGTAAGTGGTGAGTGGTGCAGGTTCAGTTTCAGTCTTTTGCATGTGGCTAACTAGTTCTCCTAGCACCATTTATTAAATAGGGATTATTTTCCAAAGGGCATGTGTGTGTTTTGGTTTATCAAAAATCAGATGATGATATGAAGCTGATTTGATCTCTAGGATCTTATTCTGTTCCATAGATCTAATGCCTCTATTTTTGTGCCACTACCATGCAGTTGTGGTCACTATAGACTTGTAGGATAACCTGAAGACTGGCAACATGATGCTTTCAGATTTGTTTTTATTTCTTAAAAATGTGTTGGCTATTCAAAGTTTTTTCTGGCTACATACAAAATGGAAAAATACTTTTTCATGTTCTTCAAAGAATGACATTGGTTGTGGGGATTGCATTCAATCTGCAGGTCACTTTGGATAGAAAACCCCAGAGATTTAACAGTGAATCCCGTAAGTGACCAAAAAATGTAGTAATGTCTCAGGATATAAAATTAATGTCCATGAATCAATAGCCTTCATATACACCAACAGCAGTTAGGCTGAGAATCAAATCAAAGACACTAGTCCCTTCACAGAAGCTTCAAAGACAATGAAATACCTTGGAATATACTTAATAAAAGATCTTTACTGGGAGAACTATGAAACCCTGAGAAAAGAAATTGGAGCCTACATTAACAAAAGGAAGAACATACCAGTCTCATGGCTGGGAAGAATTAACATTGTCAAAATGTCTACACTACCTAGGCAGTGAATTTTTGATGACAGTCCCTCAGATAGTCTATCCTTTCCTCCTCTTTTCCAGAGACTGCTTTTCCCTTTAAAATGTGAATTGTCCAGCTGTGGTGAACATTAATGAGGATTTACACCTGCTTAGCTTCTTTTAACTTCTAGTCAGCATCACTATAGGAGAAATGCTTTGTATTTATGTTATTAATCCTAGAAGCAAACAGAGTTCACACTGCTCTAAGTGGTTGCCAGTTAGAAATTTATTTTTCCTTATCAGCCCATTAGATCTTTCAACATCAAAATGTCAAATGTGAAAAGTTACTGGGTTTAATTTTTATTTTTTCTCATTCTATAATAATCTCTTTTAAATTAGAGAATTAGAGGACTTAATTTTAGTTTGTTTTTTTTTTTTTGCAGTGTTTGGCTGGGGCTGGGTTGAACCCAACCACCTCTGGCATATGAGGCCAGCACACTACTCCTTTGGGCCACAGGTACCATGCCTCTGTATTTTTTAAGATTCTTTTTTTCTGGACAAAACTTCTGAGTATATTTGATATGTGCATATTATATGATCTGAATTTAATTGAAACTTAATGATTTTGTGTCACATTCCCATTAAGTGTGCTTGCTGTACACAAAATCTTAAGCTTTTCTCTTCATTGCAATCTCTTCTTGAATTTTAGAATTTCCAATATATGCTGATTAATTAAAAAACAAAAAAGAATTCTCATTTGTGCAAACTTAGTGACTAACTTCCTCTTTGCTTTTAGATTCCTTTTTTTTTTTTTTTTTTCACTTAACTATGTTTAAGTTGTTTTCCAGGAGGCAATTCTAGAAATAAAGACTGCACTAAAAGGAACATAGGAAAAGTTTCAATTCTCTGGGGCATGATTCCTCCGTGAATTTAATTTGGAAGTAGCCTTTGGGATAAATGTTGAGCAATGTCTTTCCTTACCTGGGGGAAGATTTTTTCCTTAGGTTATTAATATTACCAACAAGATATAAAAGAAAATCTTTTACCTTACTAGACACGAACCACATTATAGAAGTCATATGAATGCTTTAAAAATACCCCCCAAAAAGCTCATTTTTCAGATTATCCAGTTCTATACTCTATTTACTAAAAATTTTACAAGTATAAAAGTGTTGTTCAATTATTTAGATAGTTAAACATAATAGTGAGGTTTTAAATTTATTGAATTCTTGATTCATATTACTGAAAACTTTCAAAATTGATGATTCATCAGTCATATCAACTGTTCATTCTTGAAGTCAACTCTGGAGATTCTGTAATCCAAACTAGAAAATGTTCAGGTAAAAAGAGAGATCTATCTCTGTATGACAAAGCATTTGTAGCATCAGGTGACTGAGTGTGCCCTTTTCTTTTCTTTGCAGTCACAAAGAAAAGTGAGTGATCCTGACTCAACTTCATCAAAGTAAGCTGTCATCTTCTAGGACCAAAGAGAAAATTGCAGAAGCCTAGATTTGTAGCAAGTGATGGAAGATGAAATAGAAAACCCAGGTACAATAATTACAAAATCTATTCACTGCTATTAGAATACCAGCAAAATGGACTTACTTTGAATGGAGTATGTGTATTTCTTAAGAAGAAAGTTTCATCATTTGATCTCATTGGTTTGTTGGTTTGGGGATTTTTTGCCAGAATCTCCAAGAACAAGATAACACAGCATATGCATTTCTTTCATTTTATAGAATAGTCATAGAATATGTATGCACAATGGCCATAATCACTGCCAAATTGTGTGCTGGAGTTGTTTAAATATAAACTGAAATAGAGAAAAGGTACAGCAAAATATAACAATATAACAATGCATATATACGATCTTCACAATAAATTCTTTTAGATTGCTTTATATACATCTGAGAATCCAATAATTATTTATTTTGTATTTTAATACATTAAAGTTATAAGGATTACTATAGTTATTTATAAATTTCACCTTGTATATGATATTTTTTAAGTTCTAGTTATATGTAGATGTTTTATTTCTGTTGTTTTTTTATTTTTATAAAGTATAACACCATGTTGTTCAACTACCATCACTATCCATCTCCAAAACTTTTCATCATTCCACACTGAAACTGTATACCCATTAAACAATAACTCCCTATTTTCTCCTCCTCTTATTCTTGCTAAACAATGTTTTACTTTCTCCTTCTATGACTATTCCAGGTGCCACATAAAAATAAGATCATAACATATATTTTCTTTTGTGCCTGGTTTCTTTCCTAGCTTAGCATGTCTTCAAGTATCATCCATGTTGTAGCACGTGTCACAATTGCATTCATTTCTAAGGGTGAATAATGTACCATAACACCACAATTTGTTTATTAAGCCATTAGTTGATGGATATTTGAGTTTTTCTGTCTTTTAGACATTGTGAATAATGCTGCTATGGATATCAATGTACAAATATTTGTTCCAGTCTCTTCTTTGTATTCTTTCATGCATGGGCCCAAATTTTTGAATATGTAAGTTAATACCCCCTTATTACAAAATGTGGAAACTTGTGTTCTAGCACCTCAAGTTACAATGAACAAATGTACAATCAATGTACAAATATTTGTTCCAGTCTCTTCTTTGAATTCTTCATGCATGGGCACAAATTTTTGGATATGTAAATTGATATCCCCTTATTATAAAATGTGGAAACTTGTGTTCTAGCATCTCAAGTTACAACGAACCTCCACATATGCCTTATTATGAAGAGTATTTTAGTGTCCATGAAAATAGAGATTATGAATCTTGTTAGGTGAAAGATTTACAGAACCTTAAAAAAATTCCTAGTGATCTATTTTTGCCTGTGGGTTAATTATATGGATATTTTATCATTTTTAGGGTCTTAAAATATAGTGAGTGAAACTAGACACACCACATTACATCTGACGTTCTAATTTACCAAAAGATTAAGTTTAGTTTTACTGATAAATTTCAAAGAAAGAAATGAGGTATACAGAGAGGTGATGAACTTCCATGCAGTAATGTGAACAGGAATGGAAAGGACAACCTCCATAACTGTGTACAATAACCACAAATCTGTCCATTTCATGGGGGATGCTTCTCTGGATAATTAGAGGACAGACTGAACTTTGGGGAAATTCATGTAACATTAATTGCAAATATGAGACACTAAAATTACATGGGGATACAAATAATAGTAAATAATATGTTGAATTATTTGGTGTTTATTATTTACTAGAAAATTTTCTGAGCTTTGTTTGCATTGTCCTACTCAATCTTTAGAACCACCCTACATGTTAGTGCTATTATCATTCTCACTATATGGATTATGCTGAGTAATTTATCCATGATTGTACACTTGGTACATATGGATTCTGAAGCTCCAATTCTAAACCAGAATTTAGAAACGAAGCTCTCAAAAACTTCACCAGCACACATATACCAGCCTACTTGGGAACAATTAAAAACCAAAACATGGAACTGACCATGACTGTACATGAGACTGGAGACTCACCTTCTCAGATTACTTCTTATCCTATTTTTTCTATTTGTACCCAAAGTCTATTTAAACACACACTACTTTCACACGTCGTATTTTTACTTTACTGTGAAGATATTAACTTGGAAAAATGTGATATTTCTTTAAAATTTATCTTTTCTGCTAAACAGTCTGAGGAACTGAGATGTTTATTAGAATCTCAGGTCCTTTCCTGTATCCTATCTATGGTCAATAATCAATTATTTTAAAAAGCTCTTGCTTACATAGGGAACAGTTTTTACTATGAAGCGAGTTAAATGGAAACTTTTAGACATGAATTGTGATCATATGTTTCAATAGTGTCTGGAATAAAATGCAAAACTCACATACTGTATAAGTGGTTTGTTTTGCCATATGTTGTTAGGTTTGGGATAGTGTAGTAGATCTACTTAATTCATGTTACCTTACTTGTCACATGGGCTACTTACTGTGGACTAACATTTTTTGAACATGTGTTAATGATGTATTTGTCTTATTGGATCTGTTAATAAATCTAAGGAATCTTACAAATGTTTGAATCAAACATGTTTCTTTTCTCATAAAATATAAACTTTTGCATCATTAAGACAGATTGATAGTTTTAATAGTTTAGAGTAATAATAATTCTCCTAAAAACATTTTTAATAATGCAATGTTTTGACAGCACTTATAGCGTTACACACAATAACTGCTATGAGTACTCTGCAGATGAGCAGAAGAGATCTTTGAAGTTGTCTCTTTAATGCTCAGATAGCTCCTTTGAATTGTAAGTTCTTATTTTCCATTATAAATGCAGATATAGCTTCATAATTGTGAGTGAGGCCATTTAATTATGTACATATGCAGTAAAATATAAGAAACCCCAAAGAAAGAAATTGGTTATTAGACAGCTGGTGTCTCTTACTGATACAGCCTAAAGTTTGAATTGAGATTTTTTTTTTTTTGACCCAGAAATATAGATTCCTGAAAGCAAGTGATGACACTGATGCTGGTACCTTACAGCATACCACCTGACTGACAGCTTCAGGGATCTGAAATTCCTCTCATTCATGTCTTCAAAGAAGATTGCTTATCCATTTTAAAGTATATTTCATTCTATGATTTTTGCTAGTGTCTGTCTTCCATTTTTCAGTTTATCTTATTTTGAATGACCTGGCAGTTTATTTACTTTACTTATTGCACCATGAATATCTTATATTCAGTATGAACACAGATAGTCCAGAACTAATGAATAAAATAACTCATTTATTGACTATTATAATTACTAAATAACTTTAGGCACATTCTAAGTCAGCCTGATTAATATAAAAATGATCTACAAGAAAAAAAATACATCTTTTAGGATAAAGGTGTCAATGGTAAGATAACTTTAGCAGAAATTCATACATAACATTCATACAATGTAATTCATACATTACATTTCCAATAAGGACTATGCCTCGGGGCATGAATTTCACAAGATTGATAACATAAAAATTAACTAAGATTTCCATATTTTAGCATTCTTTTCACCTTATTATGATTTTCCCCAAAATCTTTGCTCTACACATTCTTAACTAGACATGGTGAAACATAACAAATTCTGAACAACTTTGAAAAGTGGGAAAATGTCTGTACAGTCCCCATTCATTTTGAGTT
>CAUYON010077716.1:0-18880 GCA_963573935.1 Arctocebus calabarensis | reverse complement strand
AAAAAGTATCCAATGTACTCAGCCCTACTATGAAGCTAATTTATAGCTGTCATATGAATGGTATAACCCAACTATAACACAAGAATATAGGGAAAGGGACAAGGGTAGGGAGGGGAGAGGGGAGGTTGGGGCAGAGGGAGGGTAATTGGTGGGGCCACACCTACGGTGCCTCTTAGAAGGGTACAGGCGAACTTTACTAAATGCAGAATACAAATGTCTTCATATAATAATGGAGAAATTGCTGGGAGGGCTATGTTAATCAGGTTGATGAAAATAGTTAAGATTGTATATGAAGCCAGCACATTGTACCCCTTGATTACACTATTGTACACAGCTATGATTTAATGATAAAGATAATTAAAAATAAATAAATAAATAAGTAAAAAGTTAAAAAAAAGGATGGAAGAAAAAGTATCTGATGTACTCAGCTCTACTATGAAACCAATATATAAGCATCCACACTTCCATATGAAAGCTATAACCCAACTACAGCCCCAGATGAAGGGGCAAAAGGAGGGGGAGGGGAGGGGAGGGAGGAGGATGGCTGGAGGGAGGGTAATTGGTCGGACCATACCTATGGTGCCTTTTATGAGGGTACATGTCAAATATAATGAGTGTAGAGTATAAATGTCTCAACACAATAATGAAGAAAGTGCAGTGAAGGCTATGTTAACCAGTTTAATGTAAATATTTCGAATTGTATGTAAAACTAGCACATTGTAGCTCATAAATGCATTAATGTACACAGCTATGATTTAATTAAACAAACAAAACAAAAGAAAAAAATCAACTTACTTTTCATTACAAATAGCAGATTCTGTGAAAGGGAGTCTTTATTTTTTTCAATTGCTCCAACAATGTCATACATCACCTAGAATCAGAGAAAACAGTGTAATTACTAATAATTACATAAGACCATGACAATAAATTTCTTTAAAGAATAACTTGACAGGCAGCACCTGTGGCTCACTGAGTACGGCGCCAGCCCCATATACCGAGGGTGGCGGGTTCAAACACAGCCCTGGCTAAATTACAAAAAAAATAACCGGGCATTGTGGCAGGCAGCTGTGGTCCTATCTACTTGGAAGGCTGAGGCAAGAGAATCGCCTAAGCCCAAGAGCTGGAAGTTGCTGTGAGCTGAGATGCCATGGCACTCTACTGAAGGCGACAAAGTGAGACTCTGTCTCTAAAAAAAATAAAAATAAAAATAACTTGACTCAACTGAAGTTTTAAATTATTCATAAGAGAAGTGTACCCAGATCTTAAGAGTTCATATTACCGGAAAGTTCAAAGCTATCAGCTGCCTGTTTTCATTCTGTACTTTAAACCAGGGAAGGCTCTCCTGAAACCCTCCCCACATGCCCCAGTTTATGAGCAAATAGAGACAACTCACATTCATGTAGACCCCTTCATTTTTGAGAATCTCACTCACTCAGGATACTCCCTAAACCAAGTAAAAAGATTCAACAAGACTTTGGGGGAATATTGTGGGGTTTCAGTTTGAGAAATTAAGTAGACTCCTCATTAAAAGAATTCTATTGGACCATTGAAAATGTTAATCTAAAGTCTTTAAAATGAACAAAATATGTGGAACAATTAAATCTAGATTTTCGAAAAGACAATTTTTCTTCACAGTAGTTTACTTATGAATAGATTTAAATATCAACATTGCCTGGTTTGGGTGGTGTGCTAGGCTGGGCTGGGGAATGATTCCGGTGCCTAGGACAGCTAACCACCTGTCCGCTCCCAGGGCAGGGGTGAGAACCAGTGTGGCTACTCCTGTCCCAGAGATCAAAAGGCTGGTCAGTTTCAACAGCTGCTTCCTGGAGTAACATCTTGGGGTGTGGCACACAGACATGGTATGACAGGCTGCTCTTTGTCCGGAGTGAATGAAGATTGAACCAGGGGGAGGCAGCTGACCAAGCAGTGTGAGCCCCATCCAGGAGACAGTGTGAGTCCCACATAGGAGACAGTGTGAGCTTCACCCAGGAGACAGTGTGAGCCCCACCCAGGAGACAGTGTGAGTCCCACATAGGAGATAGTGTGAGTCCCACCCAGGAGACAGTGTGAGCCCCATCCAGGAGACAGTGTGAGCCACACCCGGGAGACAGTGTGAGCCCCACCTGGGAGACAGAGTGAGCCCCACCCAGGAGACAGAGTGAGTCCCACCCAGGAGACAGTGTGATCCCCATCCAGGAGACAGTGTGAGCCCCACCCAGGAGACAGTGTGAGCTTCACCCAGGAAACAGTGTGAGTCCCACTCAGGAGACAGTGTGAGTCCCACCCAGGAGACAGTGTGAGCCCCACATAGGAGACAGTGTGAGCCCCACCCAGGAGACAGTGTGGGCCCCATCCAGGAGACAGTGTGAGTCCCACTCAGGAGACAGTGTGAGCCCCACCCTGGAGACAGTGTGGGCACCACCTGAGAGGGAGTGTGGGTCCCACCCAGGGGACAGTGTGAGCCCCACCCACAGGGGACTATGAGCCCCACCTAGCAGAGAGTGTGAACACCATTAGAGTGTGAGTGGTTAGAGCCACTTTCCTGAGGATCTTACCTAGAGGGTGCAGAGAGGATCGGATCCTTGGCAGGGGAAGGGCACAGGACCAACCCAGAGGAAGAACCGTAAGAAAGAGGCTGTGTGGCCAGGGCCAGTGGAAGGAATCTAGAACATCCAGATGACCCTAATGAGCCCTGCTTCCTACACAGCTGTAACCCCATCCTTCACCATTGCTGACAGTACAGCTGAGTTGCTACTCTCTGCTGGCACACGAGACACAGTAGGCCACACATTACACCTTATTAAATAAGGATAATCCTGTACAAACTAAAGCAGTGACCGGGGCTGACCACGCCTCTGGGGTACATGTACCAACATCCAAAGACATTTTATTTGTCATAACTGTGGGTGACAACTGAGCAGAGGCAAGGCCAAATCCAACTGTCTGCTGTGCATCGGGCAGCTCCACCAATGACCCGGCCACCAAGGCCCAAAGTGTTAGGGGTGAGAAGCCCCAGCACAGACGTCTGACATCTCTCCCCCCACACACACACCAGAAGGAGCAGCACCCATTGAAATCATGAAAGAAATGTCACCCTGGAGCTATGTGGCTTCAGGAAAGTCATTTAATGTCTCAGAGCTTTGTTTTTTTTAACTGGTAAATGAGAGTAAAAATACCTAACATACCACTAATGTGATATCATACACATGGGAGTTCTCTGGGGACCAAACCGAGTTATTCAAGGTGTAAGGCGTGACAAACACTGTGTGCCGTCTCTATGGAAAGTCTCCCTGTGTTGTTTCCCCGTCCACCAGGCCCACATGACTTTGGCAGTCGGTGACCCCAATTTGCTGAGCTGATGCCTCCTGGAAGCCTTCTCAGCATGCCTGGTGCAACCTTTGTGATCTCTGAGTGCCCTGGTTCGTTTTCACCTCAACACCATCACAGGCGAGCACTGGTTTGTTCAGGATCTTGCCCAGCTTTCTCCCAGCACGTCTTCTCTGTGACGTTGAGTGTCTCGGTGTGGAAGCGCGGGAACACTCGGCTCCCAGGCGTGCACCACCGACCTCCTCTGCAGTGGTCTCTGCTGCCCTGCTTCCTGCACCCGCCTCCTCCCCACGCGCCTCTCTTGTCCCTCAACTTCTGCGCAGCCTCTAAAACCACAGCCTCGTGAAGACTCCTGGTCTCAACAAGCTGGAACCTCAGGCCCAGCCATCTAAGCAGCAAAGGCCACTGATAGCTTCTACATCTTTCTCAGGGTCCCTTATTCCTAACTAGCTCAGTGCTGGGCCAGTTGCTGTATCTAATCATAATTTAGGATTATTTACATCTGCCACAAATTTTTGCTGCTATCTCAGATGGACCCTGCTGGCTTCTAGCAGTTCCCTGTGACCTGTTAATGGCACCATTTTACAAAACTCCCAGAAATTGTTAGAAATCTCTTTGCCTCTTTCCAATGTCCATCTGCGGGCCCAGGTTTGCACCCTTAGTGATGGCCAGAAGGAAAACCACAAGACTGGAAAATCTCTCAGAATCCTCCTTCCTTCTCAAGCAGGGTGCCTCCCCTTCTCCCCAACTCCTGCAGCACATGACCTAGACTGGAAGCAGGGGTGCCATCTGGGGCCCCTGTGCCCCGGGTCTGCTCCCTGCCACTTGCCAATGGTTGTAGCTTTCACCTCATTTTCCACTTTAATCCTCACTTTTATATTTCCTGCCTTTGCACTAGCAAAAACCATCACTTACTATTTTGACAGGCAAAGGGTCAAAAATGCTAAAAGCTGGCCTTCTGTATTCTCACTTTAGTCCAACACTTCTATCCGAAGCCTGTCCCGAACTGAGAATGTTATTTTTCCTATTCAGAACCCCTGACCCGCCCTGTGGAGCCTCCTCTCTGTGGCTCCAGCCGAGGATTCCAGCCTATCTTCTGGATCGGATCTGATGATGTCATGAAACACACAGACACACACGGTTGAGCAACCTGGTTTCTTACATGCGTTGCTGTCTGTCCTTATTCCAGCTAGGGATTCATTTCGTGGGAAACTTCCTAACTTCCCTGGTGGACTCGCCCCCGAGGGCCTTGCGGGCAATGACCGTGCATCATGCAGCTCTGTCCCCAGCACAGTCCCTGTCCACTGCACCTGGTCAGTAAATATTTGGTGAAACAGGCAAGAAGTTTCGCTCTATTGTCACCAAATTTCACACACTATTATGCTGTGTTTTCATTTAAGACAATGTCTTAAATGAATTGGTCTTTCATCATCACAAGATCGTGTGCTTTGGAAAATTCTCACACATGGGACTCGCCTTGTATTAATACATGGCTATCTAAAGACATTCAACTAATGTTCACAATTTCCCATGTGAAGACTCCAACTTGCTAAATTACTAGAAAAAGGTGTTTAACACACAAATAAAACTACGTTCAGTGAGGGCAGTTTGATGTTCGTGGGGAAGCACAGTGGTAACCAAATTTTTTATTGCTAAGGCTTTTCCATAAATTAATGAACAATGAAATAGCTCAGCTTAATTATTTTGTGATGGAGGGAAAGCTTCTTAAGCTCTCCACATCTTTTTTTTTTTATGTGTTAAATAATATTTGCTAAGGGCCTTCCAACTTTAAAAGCCCTGATCCCTTTCATAAGACACAGCTGACCACAGTACAAATATTAGAGATGAACCACATATCAGAACCACGATGGTGGTGCAAGTAACTGATGATGTATCACATAAAAATTAGTGGTACAGAATTTTTAACTTATGTTTCCATACAATGTTTTCTTTTCTTTTTATTTTTTGGTTCTCAATCTGAAATGAAGTATTTTCTCTGAGAAGAAGGTGCCATTTTTTTTTGAAAAATGGCAGAGATGGTCTTCAGCTCCCGGCACAGGGCAGCACGGTGTTGCTGGTTAGCCAAGTGTTTCCAGGGAGTTTTAGTGGACAGCTGAGAAATGTGTGCACACAACACTGACAGGCACACGCACACTTGTTTCATTTAAGGATTAAAATGCTATCTGATTTCAAATTTGGTCTTTTGACCATTATTTCCACAATTTAAACATTTTTTGATATTAGACTTGTCAAAAGCAATTTGAAAATCTAAATAAATATTGCCCATTCACCCCATTTGTTATGTCCATATATAACCTGCTCTCATCACTTTTAAGTATTTATAATTAAACTTTTAATTTTGATATCACTTTAGATTTGTATGCAGTTATGAGAAATAATACGGATAGATCCTGGGTACCTTTACCCACTTTCTTTCAATGGTAACATCCTACAAAACTGGGTTATTTGCATTAATGTTGTGAAAATATAACATGGATTCTGTACATTTCCAGTTTATGAACACACTGCCTCCCCAAGACCAGATGAATCTATTTGTGTGGCTCTATTTCTGGGCTCTTCATTCTGTCTCACTGGTTTGTGTGTCCACCTCTTCACCACTGTCTATCTGTGTTACAACATGTAATAAGATTTTAACTGAAGGGCGGCGCTGGCCCCATATACCGAGGGTGGCGGGTTCAAACCCGGCCTCGGCCGAACTGCATCAAAAATCAGCCGGGCGTTGTAGTGGGCACCTGTAGTCTCAGCTACTCGGGAGGCTGAGGCAAGAGAATCGCCTAAGCCCAGGAGCTAGAGGTTGCTGTGAGCTGTGACTCCATGGCACTTACCGAGGACGACAAAGTGAGACTCTGTCTCTACAAAAAAAAAAAAAAAAGATTTTAACTGGAGTAGGCTAATTCCTCTCACTTCATTCTTCTTTATGGACATGGTTTAGCCATTCCAGTTTCTTCACTTTTCTGTATAAATTTTGGAGTAATATTGATATATACTTATATCTGAAAAATTCTGGTGTGATTTTGACAGAAATTGTGTTAAATCTGTACGTCAATTTGGGGAGAACTGACTCCCCCTTTGCTGATTGTTACTAAACTGACTACTTACTCTGTTGCCTTCTAATCTATGAACAGGGCACGTATTTCCTTTTATTTATAGCTTTGATTTCTTTCCTCAGCATTTTGTGATTTTCGCCATACAAGTTCTGCATATAATTTGTAAGTCTTATAACTCAGAAATGGATTTTTATGAGTAAATGTAAATGTTACTATATTTTTAATTTCTTTGCTCATCACTAGTATATAGAAATGTTTATTTTCTTCTATTTATCTATGTCAATTGACCTTGCTGGAAAATTTCTATGAATTTTTATTTGTAGATTCCTTTGGATTTTACACATAGGCAATTCTATTATTTATAAATAGTCACAGGTTTATTTCTTCCTTTGAAATCTGTTTGCCTTTTATTTCATTTCTTGCCTCATTATACCTGCCAGAATTTCCAGCACTGTGTTGAATAAGAGTGGAGAGACCAAGACATCCAGGCCTTGTTTCGGATCTCAGGAGTAAAACATCTAGTTTGTACAATTACATGTAACATTTGCTGTAGGACTTTTGCAGATAACCTGTATTAAGTTGAGACTGTTCCTTCCATTCTTACTCTTCTGGGAGCTTTTATCATGAATGAGTGTTAAATTTCAGCACATACTCTTTAGGCACCCACTGATTCGGAGATGTGTTTTCTGTCAGCCTGTTAATATGACATATTACCTTGATTGAGTTTTAATTATTGAATCAGCTTTGCACCCCTGAAAAATCCATTTGGTCACAGCGGATAATTCTTTTTATGTATTGCTGAGTTTTATTTGCTTAGACTTTAAAAATATTTTTGCCACTATATTCATGAGGGATATTAATCTCTAATTCTCTGTGTGTGTACATTTCCTTCTTTGTCTTCTTTTGGTATTAGGTTCACACTAGCTATATAAAATGGGTTAGAAAGTTTTTTTTAAATTAAATCATAAACACGTAGATCATGTATACATGAATGCATTTATGAGTTACAATGTGCTGATTTCATATAGAATTAGGAATGCTTACATCACACTGGTTAATATATACATCATCTCGTTTACTTAGTTATTGTGTTAAGACATTTATACTCTATAGGAAGTGTTTTCTATTTTCTGGAAAAGATTGTGTAAAGTTGGTGTTAATTTTATCTTAATTATTTGGTAGAATTCTTTAGTGAAACCATCTGGGACAAAAAGGTCTGTCTTTAAAGAGAGCTTCAATTACAAATTCATTTCCTTAATTGCTATTGGACTAATCAAATCATCTACTTCTTATCGGGTAAACAGAGGCAGCTGATGTTTTTGGGGAGATTGGTTCATTTTACCTACATCATAAGCCTCATTCATATTATTTATACTATTCATTTATATTATTCCCTCAGATCTTTCTGATGTCTAAGGGTCTATAGTGATATTTCCTGTTTTATTCCTGATAGTACTATTTATGTCTTTTCTCTTTTTTCTTTGAAATTCATACTAGAGGTTTAGCATATTTATTGACATTTTCAAAGGACTAGCTCTTTGTTTCATTGATTTGTCCATTTTCCACAATTCCATGGATTTCTTCTATTTGTTATTACCTTCCATTTGCTTGCTCTGGGTTTATTCTGCTCCTCGATTGTTGAGTAGGAGTTTAGATTATTGATTCGACGTCTCCCCTCCTTTCTAACACACGTATTTAGTGCTGTGAATTTCCTACTCAGTACTGTCTTAACGTTTCCCACAGGTGTGAGATGTTGAGTTTTCCTCTTCAGTCAGTTCAGCACATATATTTCCATATATAATATATATTTTCATTCCCTCAAGATTTCCTAAATAATTCCTGGATTATTTAGAAGGACACTGTTTTGTTTCCAAGTATTTGGAGATTTTCCTCTTCCCTTTCTGCTAATGATTTTTAGTTTAATTCCATGGTGTAGGCAATCCTCCCCTGTATAACTGCAATTCCTATGAATTTGCTTAGCTCTGATTTGTGGTTCAGCAAATAATCTATGTTGACCCGTATTCTGTGGTTACTTGAAACAATTATGAAGCCTGCGTGTGTTGCTTTGAATGCTGCAAGTACCGAGTGTATCCTGCTCTGATGGTGTTGCTGAGCTCCTCTGTACCCTTGTTTATTTCCTATGTGGTGGTTACCCCAGGTGCTAAGAGGAGGGTGTCAAAGTTCCCAGAATAACCTTTGGTTTTAGATGGCTTCCTCTGATACCACTTGGCAGGGTAAGGAAGACACAGCTTCATTACTGACCGGGGGGAGTAGACATCTAGGTCCCCTCTCAGCCTCCTCTGACACACAAGAAGAATGAAGCGGGGTCAAGTCTGGTGAAGGGACGGGCCCTGGCTCTCCAGTGCACCTGCAGCCGCACGTCCCTGGCTGTGGGGTGAGCAGTGGGAGGGTGTGAAGACTTCTCTAGTGTTTCCTGGTGGCCTTCATAAACAGGGGAACAGGTGTAGCCTTGGTGCAGTGCTGAATGCCCAGAACCCCATGAGGCCTCCTCTAATTGGGAGGGCCCAACCTCACCCATTGGGAGGGAGCTAAGGGCTTGACATTTATTTAGAACCTTAGCACAGTACTAAAATCTAAAGTAATCCTATGCATCTGAAAATTATGCACACTGTAAGGGAAATGGTAATTTTAACAAACAAATCTAAAAAGCTTTTGTTTGATCTTGTTTTTAAAAATAATTTATAACAAATGATGTGACCACAGCTAAAAAAATACAGGGTGTCCATAAAGTTCATGGCAACTTAATATGTTAAACTGTTTCAAATTGCCCATGAACTTTATGGACACCCTGTGTATCTATATAACTTGGACTAAGTTTTCTTTTTGTCTTAAATGAATATGCGACCTCTGGTTCTCCAGAGACACAGAGTCAATTGCATAGGACAACATACGTGCCCTGAGGTGCTGGGCCCCCCGAATATGGGGCTAAGGAGTTCCGTGATTGGGTGTTTTCAAGCCTAATCAAGCGGAGCTGGGTGCAGTTTGAAGGCTGAGAGCTGCAGACCCAGCTCTGTGGACGCCGGAGTGCATCTGAAACCCAGAGGCCCAGAAGGACTGAGGTCAGGAGAAGACTGACCCACCCCCGCCCCAAGGCAGGAGAAATCAATATTCCTCGACCTTTTCCTCCTACCCAGGCCCTCATGGGCTTGGTGAAGCCCCCACTGGGCAGAGCCTCCTCTTGTCCACTAGTCCACATGCCCGTCTTCCCAACATACCTTCCCAGAAACATCCAGAAGGAATGTTTAGCTATCCACGCATCCCACGGCCCAGCCAAATTGACACATGGATTTAATCATCACAGCCTTGAAGTTAACTTTGAGGAAAAGATGAGAACAGGAAACAAAAACTCTAACTTAAAGATTATGCATGCTCAACACCAACAAATCCTCAGTATCTACTGAAAACAAACGTTTCACTGGGCCAAGTCCTTTGATATGCGGTTGTTTTCCTGGCTGCTCCCCACTGTACTCTGCTCCCACTTCCCCCTGCCTCCTCCTAACTCCTTCTTTCACATCACTCCTACCTGTCCTTTCCATGACGTCCCTTCCAGCTTCTCAGAGCCCAGGAGTGTGGGTGGTACCACGCTGCAGTGGAGAGCACGGGGACCGAGTGGGGACCCAGATGCGGACGGCCGGTGGAGATACAGACCTCCCGAGCTCCCGCCCACAAAACGCGGACAACACGCGGCCTCGCTCTCCGTCTGTTTAGATCTCTTTTCTGTCTCTGTCTCTCTTGGTGGTTCCAAAGAGAAACGAAGATGCCCGTCCGTGCCCACCTTCTCACAGGACCCGTTTCCTCGCAGGTACCCTCCCTCCTTCTGCGCTCTAGCGCTCACCCTACCACCTTCTCTTTCCTTTTCTGAACTTTTACAACTCAGACTTGAGAAGGACCTGTGGTGTTACCTGTGTAATCTGTCTTCACGCTGCCCGGGCTTCCTACCCAAAAGGAAAAATTTTACACCCGTAATTTTTGGGGTTGAAATTCATTTACAACTCATGAAGGAATTGCATCCAAAGAAAACAACTCTTCCTAGAAAGGTGAGTCTGTTAAAGATGCCAGCCTCTGGCCAGACTCCAGTGAGGGCACAGAGAAGAAACGGATGGCAGGCCCAAGGGGGGTGGGCTCAGCGCCAGGTTGGATGCACAGCAGAACTTCCATGGAAGGGAACACCCCAAGTAGAAATGCGATCTGTCCTGGAAGTCACCGATGGCTGCGTGGGTCTGCAGTGCGGGCAGACAGAGAACGGGCAGCTCCACCCCTGGGGCGACAGCACTGCCCGCAGCAGGGCCGGTGTGGGGCACCAGCCTGCCTGGGTCGTCAGGCTCCACTGCGCCCAGGCCCCACCCTCCATTTCTCGCTGGTTCCTTATTCACTGGATGAAAGGGGAGTCCCATAAAAGGAGCCCGAGACAGGCTAGCTTGGTGCTGTCCCTCTCCCCACCGTGTCCCATAACTCATCTTCAGGCTTTCTTTATTTGGGCCCATGAGGCCGTGGGTACACGGCAGGTCCCTCCTGTGCAGCAGAGAAATTTATATTCACATAGTCCATCACAGATCATTAAGGAGATTGTCGTGTATTCACCATTTCCTCTGGGATAACTTTGTTCAACAAAATGACTCAAAAGACAACTGAGCACTCAGTCCGTGTTCCTGCAGTCAGTGGTACTGGTGTCAGCGTGGCAGTGGTGGACCCCAGTGACCACTGTGACAGAGGGTGGGCGCAGGGACAGGACTGCATTTTGGGAATTGCTTGCAGCAACATGCCACACTGCAATAGATGCAATTAAAGGATAAATTATCTCAGCTATAATTTAGGGAGTATAAGACTTCCATCATGGTTGCGACTCACAATTCAAGATACCAATTTTCCCAGCTCCATAAAGAAAACAAAAGTAACAAAATGCTAAACCACATGCATTTTCTTCCTAACTGAAGGCTGTCAAGCCCATACTTGGCTAATCACCAAGGAAACTGAACTCCACAGGCAAGAGAGCTGCACAGAAATAGCTCCATCCACCAACACCAGGCTGAATTCCCTGCACCAAAGGCAAGCGCGGCCTACTTGATCTTGTTAAAGACAGGGCAGGGCCGGCCAGACCTGGGAAGCGGTGAGGTCTGGACGCCTTCAGCCGCATCCTCAGTGCTCCCTGCATGAAGTAGGGGCTGGGAGGCTGTGAGGTGTGGGCTGAACAGAGCGCCTTCTGCGTGGCTAGTACTGTCAGTGTTCCTCAAAATGAGGTTTCCAGATTGCCTAGAAGAAAATATTCTATATTCTCGGATGTTTCCTAAAACCACAGATACTTTAGACTTCACTCCAGGATTCTTTAGCCATCATTTGCTGGCATGGAGCCAGGCAACCTGCATTTTAAATGTGGTGGCCCGGTGGCTCTGATGCATGTGACTTGTGGGCCCCCAGCCATAGGTGCTGGTGACCGAGAAGGCTCCGTCAACTCAGTCCTCTCATGTGGTGCTTGGCAGGTGGTGAATGGACAAGAATGGGGTCTGCAGGAGCTGGACATTCACAGAGCACTCAGGGCTGGGGACACAGCCTCCTAGCACTGATACTGCCATAGTTTTACACTGAGGCCAGTACCAGGGGTGCCTAACCTTTTGGCTTCTCTACACAGCATGGGAAGAAAAAGAATTGTCTTGGACCACATATTAAATATATAAACCCTAATGAAAACTGATGAGTTAAAAAAAAAAAAGAAAAGGCTCATGCGAAATTTTTTGATATCCACCAATAGAAATAAGCAAAAAAAGTCCCACGTAATCCACATAAAACCTACGGTCTGCGGGTGGATACCCCTGGACCCCTAGAATATAATTGTACCAAATGCCAAGCTATTTTCACTAGGGAGTTAACGTTTTTAATAAAGTTCTTTGAGAGAAAAAAACTTTCAAATATGTTATCTAAAAAATAGCAAGAGAAATCCATGTTTTTCAAAAAACCCAGATTATTGTGGTACCCTTTATAAACCAGATATAGTATTGGAAGTTCAGAGAAAATTAAATAAACAGAAGTGTGGTTAAAATAGAGGAAGCGACAGACCCAACGTTAGAAAGAGTAAATTCTCGCTTTGGTTTCTACCCGTCACCCCACAATGGCATCCAGCGAACACAGCAGTGATGGCCAGCTGTGGGAGCGGGAGGTGTTGGCTCTTTCCAACCCTGAGTTTTCTTATTTATCCAATTCAGTGCTGAACTCTGGCCATGCTGAAGTCAGCCATTTTATTAGCATCACTCATCACTGAAACCATTGTGATAAGGGACTAGGACATGTGCATTTAGTAAACGGGCACGGGTGAACATCACCTGTTTAAATTCCTAGGTTGCCTTTCAAACAGCTAATATCAAAGCTTTTTAAAAATATAGTCATCGTGGATGAAGGAGATATACATGGGTAAAAGACTAAATTTGGAATAAATCAAGGAAAACAGCTGGGACGAATCTTGTAAAAATATTTTACAAAATACAATCCATGTAGATTGATCAAATTTGGAAAGTACTGAAAGTAATAAAAAGAATTCCCTGTGATTCCTCTTTCCAGGGACCTCTAACTTACGCGGCAGCTCCTGGCTACCAGACCGAGTCTGCTCCGCACAGGCACTTCCAGCCCCCTGGACCCGCAGTGCGCTGCCCCGTCAGGCCCTTTCCTGGCACACACACGGGTCACTCTGAGAGAAACCCCCCTTCTGCTCTGTGGTGCATCGCAGGCAGCAGGGCTCCCAGCACTTCAGCTGTGCCTTCCAGAAGGGGCTGGGCTGCTGCAGGCGCTGGCAGAAACCGGGAGGCGGGGGCGGGTGGAAGCTCTGGGAATGATCTTTCCTCCTGCAAAGGCCGATCCTCCCGCCTGGCTCCATTCCCACCCTGCAGCCCCCTCTTCACGCTCCCACCTCTTCCCGGATAGCAGCCATGCGGGACCACGCAGCTTCCCCCACCTGCCCTCAGCCCCTGGGGTACAGGGCTCCATTCTATCCCCTCCACTCTCAGCCTTGGGGAAGCCTGCTGCTTCCTGCTCTGAGCCGTCTCTGGTGTCCGCCATGACCCTGACTTTTCTACTGCGGCATGTAACTATTCCCCGTAATCATTTTCCTCTCCTCAAAAATTTAGTACAGTTCATTTAGAGATTGGATCAAGCCCATCGTTTCTAGTTTCTTGCTTTGTCTATCTTTGTCTTGGGGCTGACAGCCCAGAAGCTTCTACCTGTTACGCAGCCCAGAAAAAATCAGGGTTGGACTCTGTGCTCAGCACCATTTCAAACTCTCGAAGAATGAGAATGGCGCTGTCCAAGGTAGAAGGGAAGCGCGGGGAATGATGTGGGATGTGGAGGGCTGATGGGTGGAGGCGGAAAAAGGATCCGATCCCTTCACTCCAGGAAGGTGGCGTGTGGGAGGAGGCAGCCTGTCGGCCAGCAGCAGGAACCTGTGCCCAGAGCAGGACGGACCTCAGCGCTCTTGTCAGGGGACACTGGCTCACAGGTTAGAGAAGGAAGGAAGGAAGGACACAGAAAGCCGAGCAGTCAGCTGCAAACACATCACAACTCTTCAGCGCTGCACTATGCAGCCGGAATCAGGAGCTGGGCAGACGTACACCTCTAAATAGCAAGCTGGGTGTAATAGTCCTAGGAAAGCCCTCGATGCCATCACGTAGAGGCTCACTTACTTAAACTTTATATGCCGTAATTTGCCCTCCCAGGTCCTCTTTCCTAGATAAGAGTATGCATAATTTACATGTAAAACACTACATCAGAATTAGGTAGTTTTCTAAAGCTCATATACTCTACCTTATAAGGCAATCTGTTCATATCAAATCAAATTGCAAATCACAGTATATTATGAATATTGTTAATATCTTACCCAATATATTTCTGATACACAGATCTACATTTCCATGTGGCTGAAGAAACTCAAATTGAAATTCCGCTAACAAAGTCACTCTCAGTGACAGTCTAGGCAATTTAGGGACCTGGCAGATTGCAGCTCGGCTCGTTCCTCCGTGTGCCTGTATTGTGTTTGATTCATAGGTGTGCATGTTCAATGCGAGTCTGCATCTCATCTCTCTATCGCAATTGATTTCTATATCTATGCTGCGTCTGGATCCTTGGTCTTGCACCCAGTTTGAGCACAAGGCAGTGATGCTTCACTGCTCTACGAGCCTCCAAACTTGCCCACGAGACCACAGCACAGTTTCTTCCTGGTTCTCTAAGCCGAGCAAGAGGTTTCCTGGGAGCCTTCCTAGGCCTTTGTGTGGGCCCACCAGGCAGGGGGATTCTCTGCACAGTGTCCAGCCCCAGGAGGGCACATGGGAAGTGGATGACGAGCAGAACAACGGGGCGAGGACTCCCCAACGGCAAGGCCTGAGCTGCTCCAAGTCCGTACGTGGAAGTAACCAGCACAGGACATGTTTCACTTCTGATAAAGGACAAGGTGACATTTCCTTTTCTAGTACACAAACCAGAGCTCTTAAATCCTGCCAGAGACACACAGGGCATTTGGGGAAGACAGAGCCCTGTGGGGAGAGCCCACGTGGAAGGGACCCTGAAAAGTCCAAGTCAGGGGCCTAACGAGCCAGAAGGATGAGCATCAGCCATGCCAAATGAGGAGGGTCCCTGCGAGGGTCACAGGAGAGCAGCTGGGTGAGAGTGGGGCTCACTGTGCCCACACGAGACAGACGGGAGCGGGAGGCCACGTGCGGCCTGAAAGGGAATGAAAAGGCTCGTCTACATTCGAGGCATAAGGGGACAGAACTTTCCATTAACTTTGTTGTTTTGGTTACTATCTAGGCTAGAAATCCTTAATTAATGAATTGAGTCTGTGAGTTCCAATTAAAGAAAGTAAAGAACTTTCTGTGCTGAGAGATAAACCAGAAACATCACTGGATCGCCCACATTTCAATGTGATTCCGAGGAAAGAATAGTCCTTGCCGAATGTATTTTAAAACACACTGCAAGCCCCGATCACACAGGACCCTGAACACACCCTCTGAATGGTCTAAACACAGTGCTGGCCCCAATCACACAGGACCCTGACCGCACCCTCTGCATGGGGTCTAAACACAGCGCTGGCCCCAATCACACAGGACCCTGACCACACCCTCTGAATGCTCTAAACACAGCACTGGCCCCAATCACACAGGACCCTGACCGCACCCTCTGAATGGGGTCTAAACACGGCGCTGGCCCCAATCACACAGGACCCTGACCACACCCTCTGAATGCTCTAAACACGGCGCTGGCCCCAATCACACAGGACCCTGACCACACCCTCTGAATGCTCTAAACACAGTGCTGGCCCCAATCACACAGGACCCTGACCACACCCTCTGAATGCTCTAAACACAGTGCTGGCCCCAATCACACAGGACCCTGACCACACCCTCTGCATGGGGTATGTTCATCTACCAGGTACACAAAGAACAAAAATGTTAAAATGATCGGGAAGATTTGATCTTTCAAAAGAAAGCAAAGTTAATTGTGCTACTAATTATGTTTTGTTACCACTGCTAACAAAGCAGGCATCGGTGCCACTGGGTTAGGTCTGCCGTCAACAAGCCAGTTCTGAGTAATCACATTTCATCTTCAAAGTGTTACCAGGAGAATAAACCAACAAAAATAGATCCCTGAATTAGTGACAGTATTATTAAGCAATACTCCTCAAGCATTCTCCCAGTGGTAGTGAGCGCTCATTCCATCCGTTAGCACCAGGAGACCAGTGGAGTGACCTCAGAGGGAGCAGGGCGACGTGCAGTCGGGCGGGGGACAGGAAGGGCAGCGTCCAGGAGAAGGCAGCTTGTGTTTGGTGACTGACTGGCTTCTGGTTTCTCCATGGATTGAAAGGTGGGACAAATATGAAAAATCAGGTTTACTTATTTATTTACTTTTTTAAAACAATTTTTTTTTTATTAAATGGTGGCCGTGTACACTAATGCATTTATGGGGTCAAATGTGCTGGGTTTATATATGATTTGAAATACTTACATCAAACTGTTTAACATAGCCTTCAGCACTTTCTAATTTATTTACTTTTTTTGAAGAGAGTGAGAGAGTGAAGGAGAGTGTTTGGGAGTTCAGTGGGGAGTTTAGTTCCCTTTGCTTCTGTAAAATTTAAGATGCCATACAAATAGAGAAATTAGAAAGTCAGTGTGCTGGTGAGAAGTCCACAACAGGAAACTGTGAGACTGGAGTCTGAATGACGTCTCATCTGTGAGACTGAATCATCAGGGTCATAAGCTCTCTTTAACCTGGGGAACATCATCAGTATCTACGGAACTGAAGTCCCAGATCAGTGAAATTTATAATCCCTTTCTCCATATCACATTATTTACATGATACAACATATAATTTTTGAATTGAAGTGGCTGGAATTAAAAGGTCATAACACTGCAAAAAATTTAAGATAAACTCTTGAATTTGGTATATCACATCAGAATATATGTGAAAAGTAGGTTTTAGCTAAATAAATAAATGATAATTTTCAGCAAATATAAATGTGTCTAATTTTTTCCCATGTCTTTTGTCAGCTTTCTATCTGGAGTTTGCTGAAGAGGGTTTGGATTTCTTGTGTGGTGGTAAACTCATTTATAGGTGCCATCCATATTTATAAGCAATGGTTTCTATTATTTTACTTTTCCATTAAGTAATTCTATCTAATCATTTTTCTTATTTTCTTTCTGGTTCTCTTTAAGTTGATACATACTGGTTAATGAAGGGTTTATTAGGAAAAAGTAACATTTTTAAGAGTCTTTATGCATCTATCCAGAAATCTCCATCCAAATATTCCCTTGAAATTGGCATAGCTGAAATTTATGCATATGCCTCATTTGTTCCTGTAGGGAAAAAAACATAGCAACCTTCTAACTACAAGATATCAATATTCTGGGAAATCTAAAGTTTTATATTCATAACTTTCTGTCAGCTCATGAAGATAACAGAATATATTAAATCTGTGAAGAAATGGTTAAGATTCTCTAAATGAGATCCTGCATTTTCTCTTCCTAACAAAACCTGGGTAAGGAAAAGTTGATCCTTCCTCCCATGAAAATTTCTGCCAAAAGTGAAACTGATGTAAGTAGTGGGACCCCAGGAGCCGGGTGGAGTTAATTTTCATTTTTCAGAAAGTCTGCCCAGGAGGTGAACAAATAACAGATGTACATGAAGCTCTTTCTGTGCAGGTCATGATACCTTTGTCAAATAACCTTTAATAGCACCAGCTTGGCTTAGGCCAGGCAGGTTTGATTGTTATGTCTGGGGATTCTGCCTGCAGAAAAGAAAGAGAGAAATAAATAGAAGCTGCCTATTGATCTGTCCATTTCCTTTGTCTTTTGATTTAAAGGTTCACTCTCAGAGTCTTCTTGGGTACATTGTGGCTCAAGGGCTGAAGGCCAGGAGACAAGTTATAAAAAGTATTCCTGACACAGGGGGAGTTGGAAAGCTGAACAGGCCATGATTCCCCCTGAAAATATGTTATGTAAATATGTTTACAGGCACAGAGGCTAGTTTTAATCAGTGTATCACCTAGAATCTACTATGGTTTGAATAAGATAAAGATCGCTTCTCAGAGATCTATATAACAACATAAATTTGAAGAACAAATTGATTTCCAACTTAGGTTATTCAAAGACAGAGGCAGATCCTTTTCAAGGAGAAGAAAAAAAACTAGATGGGGCTGTAAAACAGTAACTTCATTTTTTTTCCCTATCAACAATGTTTTAGTGATACGATTCCTGTAAAGGCCTATGGAAATCAGCGAGATGAACAATAATGATCAGATCTAGTATCTGGGATCACAACTCTATCTGTAAGGAAGTGGGTTAGGAGAATGAAGAAGGGTTTCTGAGGAATACAATCACAATCCACCTGCAGAAAGATGCATCGGGACAAGTACATTACAGGCACTTACAAATTTTTATGCCATTATGAAATTACAACTCAGAATATGTATATACATTTCAGAGAATGTTTTAATTTTTTTAAGGAAAATAATATTTAAAGAATCTCTTTAAATGTGCAGTAAAATTTCACACATATGTATGCCCAATTAAAATACTAATCATAGGGTGGCACCTCTAGCTCAGTGGGTAGGGCATCAGCTACACCCAGGCTTGCAGGTTCAAACCCAGCCTGGGCCAGCTAAACAACGACAAATGCAACAACAACAACAAAAACAGGAGCCAGGCATTGTGGCAGCCTCCTAAGGTTGCAGCTACTTGAGAGACTGAGGCAAGAGAATTGCTTAAGCCCAAGAGTTTGAGGTTGCTGTGAGCTGCGATGCCGCAGCTCTCTACCCAGGGTGACACAGTGAGACTCTGTCTCAAAAAAATATATATATACTAATTATAAAAGTAAATTATAATGAGCATTATTTTTTATTTAATTTTCTTTTATCAAAGTAATGTCACACATCACAAAACAACCCATATATTAAGTGAAGATTGGAATGCTACATTAACAAAAATTAAAACCTT
>CAUYON010077714.1:10000-26691 GCA_963573935.1 Arctocebus calabarensis | reverse complement strand
AAAAGAAAAAAAGAAAAGAAAAAGGTAAAGGCTCCATCTTTTTAAAAGCTGTATAGTATTTCATGGTATACATACACCACAGTTACCTCTTTTATGTTTACATGGAGGGACCTGGAACATATTCTCCTGAGTAAAGTATCTTTTATTGTTATTTTAGAGTGTACTCCACCTACTTGCTAAAAGTTTTGTTTTTTAAGTTAACTATAAAACATCCTCAGGCTGGTCCCTCAGGAGGTATTCCAGAAAAGGAGGTCCATAGAAGATGGCTGTTCCATGCCTGAGATTCCCTCAGGAGATCTGTGGGCGGGAAAAGATGTGGAGGCGGGAGACGGTGACATTGACCACCCTGACCCTGTGTAGGCCTAGGCTCACGTGTGTGTTTGTGTCTTAGTTTTTAACAAAATAGTTTAAAAAGTTTAAAATCTTATTAAAAACAGAAAACTTTATAGAATAAGGATATAGGATGTAAAGAAAGAAAACATTTTCTTTCTTTTTTTTTTTTTTTTGAGACAGTGGTGACAGAGTGTCATGGTGTCAGCATAGCTCACAACTTCAGACTCAAGTGGGCACAAGTGTTCCTTCTGCCTCAGCCTTCCAAGTAGCTGGGACTACAGGTTCCTGCCATGATGCCCGGCTACTTTTTCTATTTTTAGTAGAGACCGGGCCATGCTCTTCTTGGTCAGGCTGATCTACAACTCCTGAGCTCAGGTATTCCTCCCACCTTGGCTTCCTAGAGCGCTGGGATTACAGCAAGAGCCGTCGAGCCCAGCCTAAGAGAAAATATTTTCATACAGCTATTAAATGTGTGCTTTAAGTTAAGTGTTATTATGAAAGAGTCTAAAAGTTTAAAATAACCTAAAGGTTTATAAAGCATAAAAGTTAAAAGAAACTAAGGTTATGTGAAGAAGGAAAAGTTTTTATAACGTTAATGTAATCTAAGTGTCCGGTGTGTACAGAGTCTGCAGCAGCGTGTGGTAACGGCCGAGGGCTCCGCATTCAAGCACAGCCTCACTCACCAACTCACCAACAGCAGCTTCCAGCCTCGTGAGCCCCATTCACGCAGGAGCCTGCTAACAGGTGTACAATTTTTTACCTTTTACACTATACTTTTTTAAACATGCTTTTCCTATGTTTATACATGTCTAAATACACAAACATAAATAAAATATGCATTATAATGCCTCAACACACTTATCATTGCGTTACAGTTGCCTACAGTGTTCAGCACAGTGGCACGTGTGCGGAATCGTCTCCCAGGAGCAGCAGGCTGTACACACAGCCACGGTGTGTAGTGGGCTGTACCATCCGGGCTTGCCTGAGTCCACACTATGGCGCTTGCACAATGACAAAATCACCTAATTACAACAAGTCTCAGAAATTGCGCCCATCGTTAAAGTAACACATGGCTGTAGTAGCAGTTACTGAGTATTTCTTACTCAGAAGCAGTTCGTAGATGTTCATTTAGGTTATTTCTAGTCTCTAGCCACTGTGAATGAACTTACTATGAGTTACTGTACATATTTCTATGCAAGGCTTTTTAGACGTAGGTTTTCTTTCCTTTCCTACATAATAATTAAGAGAAACATTGCCGTGTCACGTAGGAGGAGTGAGTTGCTGTACAGGTCTGCACTCCTACTGACCGAGCAGGAGAGGTTTAATTCCTCTATGTTCTCTCCACACTTACCATGGTCAGTCTTCTAAATTTCAACCACTTCAGTGAATGAGTGACACTGTCTCATTATGGATTTACTTTGCGTTTCTCTGATGACTAGTGATAGAAGCATCTTTTCATATGTTCATTGGTAATTTGCATGTCTTCTTTAAGAAAGTGTCTTTTTTAAACTTTTGGTCATTTTTAGTTAAGTTCTTGTTTTATTATTGAGTTGTAAGAGCTTTTTGTATATTCTGGATATAAGTCCTTTATAAAATGTATATATTGCGAATATTTTTTTCTAGTACTTTCCTCTTAATTTTCTCAGAAATGTGAAACTTCATTAATTCGATGAATTTCAATTTATCCATGTTATCCTTAACAATATTCCTTGCTTCCTCTAGAAAATCTTCATACAACCCAGGGTCACATTTTCTTCTACATTTTCCTCTAAAAGTATGCTAGTTTTAACCTTCACCTTTTTTGCCAATTCTGAGCCAATTTCTTTACATGACAAGCAGTAAGTGTGAAGGCTCATAAACCACTACGATGATAGTTACAAGGAAGAATATATTTGTCATAACTCATAAACTGTACAGTAAAAATAAATGCAATTATCTACTTTGCATTCTTCACATTCCAATTTTTATTCTCCTATAATCCACAAATTTCTACATCATCTCCAGCAGTCATTCTACATTTTAAGAAATAAGAATACATTTTATTTTTAGTGTCAGCAAAACATAAATAGAATATGCATTATAATGCCTCAAAAATACTTTTGGAAATTATCTACTAACCTCTCTTAGTAGATATAACTGAGACATTATTTTATGTTACATGTGATCATGTACTCCATCTTATTAATAGTGTTACATTTTGGTAGTAATAATAGTTGGAATTTTTAGTCCTTTATGTGTAATTTAGACATGTTATATCAACTAATCATTTCCCCTGTTATTATTTGCAAAAAGATCAAAATTAAGAAAACTATGAAAGATAATATAAAAAAAAACTCATCTAATCTCTACCCCAAAAAGAACAAAGATCACTGTTTGCTTCATCTATGCTTTGGATTAAAATATGTAAACTCTCAGAAAAGTCATAGCTCCAGTTTCATTCTTTCCTCTCCCACCTACTACAGGAGTAATCACTACTGTACACTTGGTGTTTATCTAGCCATTCGTGTTTTGGGAGGTGGGGGGAAAGAGAGGAACAACGCACAGGCAAGGTCTGGTTTGGGATTCTTTTTAATTTATGTAGATAGAATCTTACTCCATACAATGTTAAAGAAATTACTTATTTCACTTATTTCAATTTTTAGAGTTATCAATTTCATTAAAGGCAGGCCCAATACATTTATTTTGATTGCTGCATGATAATCCATTATTAATTTATTTTTCTATTCAACCTCTAATAGTCAGAAAGATTGCTACTATAAATGAGGCTGAAATGCACAATGTTTGCATTTCTCCTTGTACACATGGACAGAATTTTTCTTAAGGCCCGCACTGTCCACTGTAACTCTCTGCAGAGACAGAAAGCCTCTGTTCTGTGGCTAGCAAGCACTTGAAATGTGTCTACCGTGACTCAGGAACTGAATTTTTCTTTAGCTTTAATTCTAATTAACTTAAATATAGATTTAAATGTCAGTACACATGACTATCATACTGGAGAGCTCAACTCCAGGGTAGATGCCTAGAATTTCTAACCTCTGTGGTATGTCCATTTACATAAATTTACTGACTACTACATTACTGTCCCAAGTGATCATACTAATTTTACACTCCCATCAGCAGGGTTACCACTTCTCATATCCTGGCCAATGCTTGAACTTGTTACACTTTATCTTTTTTGCCAATCTGGAAAGTTCAAAATTATATCTCATTTTTGCTTTAATTTTCATTACCTCTATTATTAGTGAAAAATGAAAATCTTTCATAATTTTTGTTAGCCATGAGTTTCTGCTTCTGTAAATTGTCTGCTTACTTATATCTTTTGTCAACTAAGTAATGTCTTTTTCCTTGTTAATCTATAAAATTCTTTATTCAATTTTTATTATGCCTCATTTCCACCCTGACAACTCTCTCCAAAAAAAGAAAGACTGGGCTTAAAGAACTTTTCATCACCCTGTTCACCAACTTCTATTTTTTTTTTTTTTTAAGACAGAGTATGACTTTCTCACCCTCAGTAGAATGTGTGGTGTCATAGCCCATAGCAACCTCAAACTCTTGTGTTCAAGTGATTCTCTTGCCTCAGCCTCATGAATAGCTTGGACTACAAACACCCAACGCAAGGCCCATCTATCTTCAGAGACAGGGTCTCACTCTGTCTCAGACTGATCTCAAACACTTGTGCTCAAGCAATCCACCCTCCTTGACCTCCCAAAGTGCTACAATTACAGGTGTGAGCCACCATGCCCCACCTTCACCAACTTCTTTTATGCAATAGAGCTGAGTGCAAACTAATGCTAACATTACACATTTCCCAGCAGCATGGAATATCTAAGAATGTCCAACATGAAAGTTGGAACTTTGCATTCATATTGGAATACACAGTATCTCTTCTGTTTCTGCCCTTAGAGTCTCAGGTGGAACTAAGAAAACAGGAAAGATTTTGGTTTTGCATCTTATTTATTCCCTGAGCACTTAAGTGTGATTTTAGATCTGCTTTCAGATGAGAATATTTATAAAATATTCCTCAGAAATACTGGGCATATTTGGAAATAAAATATTATTAAGCAAAAATGTGTTAGTCTGTAAATAATTCAATATATGAATAAGAACATACATGATGATCTCTTGAATAACATATCTCATTGTTTTTAGTCCATTTAATGTCCCAATCTTACTGGGACAGTTCCTTAGACTCATAAAGAAAAGCAACAACATACACAGCTCCTCATCTTCAGAAGTATATTGCAAACCAAAATGCACAAGCAAACTATTCTCTGTGTAACCAGTTACACGGAGCAAGGCATATCAAAGAAGCAACTTCACCAGCCATGTGTTGTATTATGGAAAAAGTTAATATGCAGAAATTCATTTGTTCTTTTATTTATATTTGGAGGGAAGTCAACCATGGGAATGTCAATTTATTAGCATGAGAGTCATGTTTTATAATCATTCACCAAAGAGGAAGGTGGCAACTAGGAATAGGCAGAAGATAAGATAGGCTTGTTCAATGGAAAACAGGCTCTATTCTTTCAACAAACCTTTTCTTTTTTAATTAAATCTAGCCTCTGTGGTACGTCAATGTACATAAATAATATAGACCAGTCTCCAGTGGAGCAGAGGACACAGCCAGGGTTCATGGAGCTGTGTGCACAAGCTGGACTGTGGAACTACAAATACTGGAGGAAATGTCTGAAAAACAGGTTTTTTCAAGACATTTCCTACTCGGATTTTCTGTATCTCTGGGGACATAAGACTTTATAAGTTGGGGTTTAGGAGGCAAAACACAGAAGATAAAAGGCAAAAGTTCTGCCTGATAAAGTTAAAAAGGTACTAAATTTTGAATAAAGCACCAGAGATAGTTTAATTCTCTTGATATACTAAGAAAACAAAATTCCAAGTAGCAAATTAAATTCAGAAAATGTTTTGGATTATAAAGGAAATACGATGGCTACAGAATGTCTCGCAAATGAGGAAATTCTTACAAATTCATTTGCTCTTTGTTTAGTGTGCAAACTGAATTTATCTTAGGACAAGAAAAATTATAATAAACTCCCCTGCCCCCAGAGTCGCCACTGGGTTCAGTCATTTTACCATTATTTTTTCCTTTAACTTCTCTATTGTTAAATACAAATTCTTCTATGTTGGTGCTTTGCAAAAACTGCCAAAGGACCCTGATGTTGCCAAAGGACTTTAAAGTCTGAGTAACCTAGTTTCAACCCCAACTGCCCACCTTCCCCCACCCCATGTATCTGCTGGTGGTCACAAACAGATGCAGCCCCGTAGCTGACCAAAAGTCACATCATCACTGGGAAGGCCACTTATCTATTTGGGAACAGTATCTGAAGGGGTATAAAAGAAAAGGGGGGCATTGTGTTGCTGTCAATTAGGTAACGTAAACTAGCTGCTGTGTGTAAGAAATCAACTCCATAGCTTCTTTCTTATCTCCTAAGTAACTCTGTACACTTTTGATTCTAAACGATACTTTTATAAATTATTTTAAAGTCTAATTGAGTTTCTTTGTCATCACATAAATATGAAAAGGAAAGGGCAAACCCCTTCAGCTTCTGGATATAGCTCACCACCACCACGAAGTCATTATTTTTAGTAAGTGTATGCATTTTGTTGTTGTTGTCGTCGTTATTGTTGCAGTTTTGGCCGGGGCTGGGTTTGAACCCTCCACCTCCAGCATATGGGGCCGGCGCCCTCCTCCTTTGAGCCACAGCGTAGGCGTGTTAAATGGTTCTGCTTTCCCCCAATTCTTCTCCTCCAGGACAGTCGTGATTAACAGTTTCCTTTCCGCCCTTTATGATACTTTCCTGTAAATATTTTAAACAAACGTGTCGGGTTAAATATTTTAAACAGTGGGTTTTCCTTCTGCATTTACAGTCAGCTGTGGTCAGCTGCAGTCTGAAAATATTAAGTGGAAAATTCCAGAAGTAAACAATTCTTAAGTTGCCATTCACTCTGGACACCAAGATGAAATCTCACACTGTTTCACCAGGCCCTGCCGGGGCTTGAATGGTCCCTCCTGCCCCGGACACCCGGTGCTGCGCCCCCTGCTGTCAGTCACTTGGCAGCTGAGTGGGTGTCAGACCGAGACTGCATCGCACACGGAGGACCCATCTCGGCTCACGCATCCACCTAGGGTCCTGGAATGTGTCCCTGGCGGCGGCTCCTGTGCCCTGCACGCACACACCTCCTTCAATTCAATCAACATTTTAATATCTCAGGCGGTTTTTCCTTTCAGTACATATATGGATTTTTGCACAATTTTTAGTGATTTCACAATGCTGCTTCTTATTAGTCACCTGGAGATGAAAGAAAATACAAGCACCATCTAGAAGTGTGGAAGAAAAGAAAATGCTCCACAGGCGCTCAACACGGACGCACGGTCCTCCCGGAGCCGCTCTTGACAATGTAACACTTTGGGTGGTGCTCGCTCTTTACAGAAGGCCTGAAGGATGCACAGGGCTAGTTACACAGGTAGACCCAATGCTGAAGGGGGGTTGCCTCTCTTCATTCCAAGGGAGTACTGTTTTTGTCTGCCAAGATTTGACATTTTGCTTAAGGGCAAAATAAGAAAATATTTAGGTAAGCACTAAAGGAAAACAGAACCTTAAGTAATAGCAAAATACCAGTTGAGAAAAAAAATGCACACACATACACACATGATTTAGCCACAGCCCCCTGTTGGCAAGGGTCAGAAGAATATGAAATAAGCCTTTGAGAAATAATGATTTAGCGTAAATATATAACATAACTCATAAAGCTTTTAGTCTATGACTATTCACAGCCAAAACATGTCTCGCTGTAGAAGAGGCTGATGAAAAAATTATCAGGTGGGAAAAATATCTGAGCAAGTGATACATTGTTTCGTGGCTGCCTCTAATGCAGAAGAACAGGCGAATCAACAACCCAGGCTTTAATGCTATCTAAAAACGTAATGCAGAGTTGGTACAATTCAGAAAATGCCATCCATCCACAAAGCCCATATCAAGCCAATTTCCAACAGCCAACATTTTCCATCTTATTTTCTCTATAATATTTAGCTTTTTGCTTTAATTACACATGATATTTGTAAAGAGAAAGCTGGCGTTGTAATAATTGGAGAGCTTTTTTATCTATGTTGGCAGAAACAGAATTTTCTCTTATATTTGAAGAGCAATACAAAAGCAAAACCTCTTCTCACAAACTCCATGCCAAAAACTATCCTCTGAGTCACACAGCTTCTTTAAATCATGTTGTTCTGAAAGTTGAGATGTGCTATCTTAAAGATGCTGCCAGGATCACACTGTTCCTAGTTAGTAACAAGACACTCCCCATGTCAATTAATCCAAGTGGATAGAACTCTCCAGGACGTTCTTTTCTCCTTGTTTCTTTTCTTCTCTTTTTCCTTGGACTTTCCCACTGTTTCCTTTCCTTTCTTCTTTCTTTTTTCTTTCATTTCTTTTTTAATCCTTCTCTCTCTTTTCTTCTTTCTATCCTCCCTTATTTGTTTCACACATTTTTCTTTTTTTGTTTTCTCCCCGCCCTCAACCAACACATGCACACACATTTTAGAGAAACAGAAACCAAAGTAATGTGAGAACCTGTTAAAATCAGAGTACCAGAAGAAAATTGAGGAATCTCGATGCAGTCAATGCAATAAGAAAATTCTCCTCCCTCCCCAGCCTCATTATTTTGTAGAAAAAAAAAATTTCCAGATTTAGCTACTGAGCTTCAGAAATTCAGCATACCTTCCTCCAGCTTTAAAGGAAAAAAAATGAATTTCTTTTTTTTTTAGGCTTGCATTTTTTTCTTTTTTATTGTTGGGGATTCATTGAGGGTACAAGAAACCATGTTACACTGATTGCATTAAAAATGAATCTCTTAATAGAAAAAAATTTGTGTTGAAATAAGTATCTTTAATATTTATAAAACATTTGCCTATTTGAAGATGATGCTTTACTTATTATTAATATTGATCCAGTATAAAGGTATTCTTTAATTTCTTACCATTAAATAAGCACTTAAAATTGCATTCTGAAATCTCAGAAAGGTATGCTCTTTAGTATGTACTGATGGTATTGTGGGGTGACTGACAGCAAAATTCAGTCACATGTCTGTAAACTTGTTAGAAAGCAGGTTTCCTAGGTTCTCGTTCTCTTAAGTTATTCTCAGCATTTTTTAAATGCCAGAAATATTTCTTAAAATTTTTAAATTCATCTTAGGAGCAAAATGGATAACTCTACAAGCATACAGCTACTAAAATTTTCATATTCAAAATACCTGTTTTGAAAGGACAATTACCTGTTTTCAGTCACAGCTTAGGTGTAAATCTCTTAAATTTTAGCTGACAGGTTTTACTATGTAATAAAACATGTCAGATTCAAACTGACAAGTGGATTTCATTTTTGGAGGGTTTTTCCTCACACCTTTTCCCATTATAATACAAGTAGTACTTAGCCATATGATTTTCTGCAAAACTTAACGAAAAATGTAAAACATAATGCATGTCTCAACATCTTAGCACTTACAGTGAGGGTTCTGGGGAGAAAGGAAGAGTTTTGCTAAATTCAGAAAATTGTACTGTCTGTAGAAGAAGAGGCTGCCAGCTTTCATCTGTTTTCTTTTGCTTAGGTACCCACATGCTTGCCTTCTAAACTGAGAACAAGGACAGTTATTTCATCTCTTGTTACATCTCTGAAATTATTCTATTACTCAATTTGTGGAATTGGAATCCCACGTTGTTTGGCCACTTTTGTTCTAAGAAGGTGATCTTAACTTTGGGAGAGGTCAGCCAACAAGAAGATAACCACTGCCTTTGCGGCTTCTCCTTTAATGGAGATCTGAGAAGATGGAAAACGCAATCACCCCTTTAGGTGTATGTGGGAACCATTTGCTTAATCAAAATACAAATTATGGGGTAATATGTTATTTTAATTTAAGTCACAATTACTATTGAGAATAAATACTGACATGACAAGTTAGAGATAGCAAAGTGCTTTTGTTGTGAGTGTTGACTTCCAGGTTGGCGAGTAAAGAGAGATTAAAATACAGTTTACCAAAACTTTATGTGTGTGTACATACGTGTAAAAGTAATCAGTTTCATCACCATAGTTATTAGCATAAGCTTAAGCAATAATAATTGGCGCTCTAGTCTGGCTACAACAGGACTTCTGAGTTTTGTGCTATATCCTTAGATGGGGAAAAAAAGACATAAGATTATATTTGCATGCAGACTTTAATTACTTAACTTTTTAACCTAATAATAGATATTAAAACCTTGATTTTTCATACAAATGCCTCAACATTACATAGAAAATGATATTTATTTGTTGTCAAATGTCATGTAACAAAAGAAACGCTCAGCTGTTATTAAAAGTGGACCACTAGTGCCCCCTTCTGATATAAAAAAGGAAGAAAAATTATTCCCAAGACTTGAAAAGACACTCTCACTAATCCCCTAAACAGCTGTTTCAAGTCAGATTTATGCCAATTCTTTTCTGATTTAATAATAAAGCTCTCATTTTTCTCTTAAAATGTTGGATTTTCTGATGTGTTACTGTTACGAGTTTCCTTCCCAGGAAACATCACAAAGTTAGGGAATCTTATTAATTCTTAAATATGACCAAATGCTTTTATTTAAATGGAGCTTTAAAATAAATTCAGGAAACCATCTTTTAAAACATATTTGAAGTTTTATCATCATTGGTTTTACATTTGGTTGTGTGAAAGCTAATAAACTTGCATCTCTATCTGGCTCCATCACATTAAATGTCATGTTGCCTTGCTCTCACCAAATTCAAGCTGATACTCAGAGACACACTCATTCATTACAGTCCTTTCTGACATAACATAAAGGGCAGAAGGCAGCATGATAGATTAAAAAGATATTATGGTACAATATTAATTACAGTATCAGCACCTTTTTCTAGCTCAGACTGCATATAAATGTCTATTTTCATTTTTACATTCAGAATATACTTTGAGGGAGAATGGATTTATTGCATAGTAAATGGGAATTTGGGTCAGATATTTTAATGTCAGGATGGCAGCAAGTGTGAGAATACTAGCAAATTTGGATTTTCTATCTCTAACCCAATTTGGGTTTTTTTGTGAAATTATGATAAGAATGTAAACTTGAGAGCGATTATATAATACATATCATAATGTGACAAAAGAAAATAAAACAGAAACACTTAATTTCTTCATGAAACTAAAACTCTATTAAGACCATTTTTACTAAAGAATTTTAGAAGCAAAATATTAAAATAAATGATACCATCTTCTTTACTTATAATAGTTTCTCATAGTGTTGGGCATATTACAGGAAACTTATGCAGCCTTCCATTAGGAAAACTGCCCACAAATCAACAACTTTTAAAACTGTTTAAGTATGTCAGAATAAAAATACTCAATATTTAGAACACATCTCATCAAAATCTAAATTTATAGTTAAGAAAAAGTCTTCAGCCTCACCCAGGAATGTCCTGTTGAACCATCCAATAAGCTTGCTAAATGTCCTGCTATGTGATAAAGCTCAATTCGTATTTTATTCCTAAAGTGCCCTTATTCCAAGTAATTATTACTCATATCTCATTTCATCATAATTGTGATTTCAGAAAAATCAAATGACTGACTTTCCTGCAGCCGCTTCAGGTTGTGTTTCTTTTCACAGATGCAGTTTAACTTCCACACGTTGCAAATGACAACCAATCCATTTGGTGGTGCAGAGAAAGTGAGTGCTCGCAGAATAATGCAATCTAATGAGATGTCTGCTTTGCACCACATCTCAGATGGAAAAGTGCTGCTCTGGAGAAGTATGGGGAACCCAGAAAGTAGCACCAGGGAGATAATTTCCAAATGGATCTTTTCACCAGTCAAATGTGTGACTCTGCTATATAGTTCATCCCTTTGACCAGGAGTAACTGTAGTGTGAGGCCTGCTTATTTTGCTAATTATTTTTTTTCTGGAAATCTGTGACAGAATCACTTATAGCTTTTAAACTTCTGTGGTGTGATTCCAGCTGTTTCTATGCCACTTTTTCTCTTCAGATTTTTCTGAAATCTCTCTATATGCAGAATAATAAATCAAATGAGAAAGCAATTTAAATTATAATCTGATTTTTAAAAAACAACAGTGATTGTATCATATCACAGGAAAACTGAAATGTATTTGCTTGTCACTGACTGGATTTGATTATAGTCCCAGTTATATCACCACTGCCAACAACATATACGGGACACCTTTGCACACATTCTCTCTGACACTCGAAGGCCAGTTCTCTCCGAATACAAACCACACACGGAACAGCTGCAGAGTGCTCACGCTGGTGTGAGACAGCATAGACATGCAATGCTGCTAGGCTAAATTGCATTAATAAACCCTATCTTTAAAAAAAAAAAAAAAAGGCAGGTTTTAAGGCTTTAAAGCATATTATACATTTTATTCAGAAATCTCTGAATTGCTTGTAGCAGTTCAGAAGCAAGAGGACCCCAGATATTTTAGTTACATATGAAACAGCAATGTATACAGTTAAGATATTGCTTTGATAATCAAAAGGACCCCCCAAAGAGAGACCAAATGTAACCTATGTGGACAGGAAGGAAACCGTCTGTATAAAGACTAAAATATTTAGTGCCAAATTCTAATTTTTAATCTAGCCACATTATCCAAATGTTTTAACTATTTGGGAAAATAACTAGGCCTTCCTATTTATGTGAATACTTACTACATTTATACATATACTGTTTCTCCATTTTGTAATACATTCTCTAACCTATATTCTAAATTTGGTAGATCTGTGTACTAATTATACTCATAAAATTATGTTCCAACAGAAAAAAAAAATTTAAGAGAGAAAAAGGTGCTTTAAAATTTTGCAAATACAGCTGTTTTAATGATGAATTCCAGCTCAAGTAGTAGGTAAAGATCTTTTTCCATGGTAGATCGTGGGAGTTCATGATAACTATAGGTATGATCAAGGCTGATTGCAATGCTTTGAAATGTCAAATGAGTAATTTTATTCTCCTTTATTTTTAAACTATTTGAAGAGACAACACAAAATTATATAATGTTACATTTATTTTAACCTACACTTCTTCCTTCATAAGGTTACTTGTCTAAACATTTCACTAACATTGTTCAATTTTAAACTGAGAAAAAGAACAAAGTTACAAGTGTGACAATTTATCAGGAATAGATTAAGTGACAGCTGTAACTAGAATCAGAATTAGTAGATTATTTTAATAGTTCCAGGAAGAGTATAATTTACAAAAGTACATTTGAATGATGTTAGGAAGATATCAGGAGGAATTATTTGCTTAGTATGGGATGATTTCTTTAAGTTAAATTTCAGTGATGTTCTTCACATTTGAATTTTTTTAAGTACAGATGTGTCTCTTGATTCAATAATTCAGTTCAATTGCTGGCTCAATGACATGAGGGGAAAGTGAATATTTCCCAAAGATTATCCCAAAGATTTTTCTCAAGTCATTGAATCTCTGCAAATTTAGGATTTTTAAAAACTACCTTTTGTTTGATTATCCTCCGTCTCATATAATTCTAATAAAATGATGTATACTTTCAATTTTTTGATATATTTAATTAGTTGTGTTTCATCATTCTCAGAATGTAAGAATTTATTTAGGTAAAGCTCCATTGTGTCCTGTTTATTAAATCTCTAACATCTAGAAATATGGTCTGTTTTCCTATGTCTAGAAATCTTTCCTTTTTTCCTTCAGAAATTACCTGAAATACTACTCTTCCAAGAAATTTTGATCATTTAAGAGGCATTAATCCAAATTCTCCCAAAGTCTAACATACTGACACTTAGTACTTATTCTATTAGCAACACAAACAAGCCCTTCGACATTAGTACAAATATGTATGTGATCTGTGCTTTTGTGAAACATCTTTTATTATTTCTGTCAGTATTTTTTTGTAACTCCATCCATTTCAATGCCATTGTTTTTCTTATTTAAAAAGCTTCCAGAGGAACCATTTATCCCTTTTAGAGTCATGTGTATATGTCGGAATTTATAACATGATAATGACGCTCACGGTGGTGATGTTGACAATGATGATGATGACTTTAAAATTATTATTTTTGTAAACATTTCTAATGAATAATTTCAGTTTTGGAGTTGGACTGGATGCTTTCAACTCCAAATTTTGTTATCTTAAAAAATTTCTTTTTAAAATTTTCTTTACGGAGCTAATAGTCTGATAACTACTTACTATCCCATTTGACTTTCATAAATTTTATATATTGCAAGCCTGAATATGTTTCACAATTTAATTAACTTTTCAATACCTAGTAGAAGCAGAGTTGCAACTGCACCAGAATTATAGAGAAAGAAGTCGTATGATATTCTTACCCTCACAATGATTGCATTCTTTTTCAAATCAAAATAACTTTACCCTAGGGCATAGTCCCTGTTACATTATGAAATGTTCAACATTCACTCACCAAAAGCTATGAGTTTAACATATATATACTCCAGAAAAGTAAAATATCTTTTCACTATTAACTATTTGTCATACAAACATGTTTTCTCAATAGAGCCAAGGCGAAAGAAAAGCAAGTGGGTCATAAACACTGAGATTAAGCAATAGGTAGACAAGTAGATACAAACTAGAAATTCAAACAAACATAAAGATCCAAGTGCCTTATATTATTGATTTTGGTTAAATGGAGGAAATATCATCTTTAGTATAGTAATATACATACTTATGATATGTTTAATTCAGTCTCCAGTTTGCTTCATTTTGGGGGGTGGGGCAGTGTTGCTAAGGAGATAGAAAAGGAGTTCTGTGGGGTCTGGACCAAACATTAGGGCTTCCACACCAGCCAGCCCTATCCTTTCTAACCCAGAACACCAACTGGAGAGTCAGGACCTATCAAAGCTGCCCACTTGAGGGACTGAATAAATGACCATGTGTAAACCCAGTAAGTGACTGTGTGAAAAAATTAATGAATAAAAGGAAAATTGAAGATCAATCCACAGACTAAGGCACGATCAGAAAGGAATTTATTTATGATTGACAAATAAAATCGCAATCAGTTCGCAATTGGTGACACACAATTTTGAAATACATAAATTTTTATGTGAACATTGAAACTGTGTTCCTATCAATCTAAGCAACCCCTTCGTTCAAGTAGTTATCAACTGAAATTGACATTGTGTCATCATCACAGTTTCTCCTTGAATAAAAATTCATGCTCCCATGTCTCAGTAATGCCTTTCTAAATGGATTTTGAGTGAACTCAGAAATGACATCACAAAACAATTAGTTCAATTCACATAAGGACATTAATTCCAAGACTGAGGCTTTGGCTAACTAACTTGAAGAAAGTGAAGGACTGATTTTTAAGGCAGCTCATCTCCTTGAAATGAACTATTTTCCTGAGTCTCCTCTGTTGGAGCGTGTACAGTTGGAGCCTGCAGTCGACCCCAGCTAACATCCACATGACTTGCGTGTGCGTGTGAGTGGCCACCGCGTGTGAAGTCTGAGGGGACTGCTCTATGTTAATGAGAAACCAAGGAATTCCTCTAACAGCATCTGGCAGAAGTGTGAATCACATAATTTAAAGCTGCCTTGGGCAGTTTAAAGTTACAGGCCTCATTTCAAATTTTAGATCTTCTTTCTTAAAAAGTATTTTAATCTTCATAATATTCAAAGGGGAAAAATGTTTTCCCTTATGTTTCAAGGAGCAATTATGGGCTGGGCACAGCACCGCCCGTGTATTCTGATGGTACAGAGTGAACATCACAAGTTGATACCACTGTTTTTAGGAAATTTGAAACGGCAGCCAGGTGCAATCCAATTTGACAGGAACCTCTCCTGAGCAAGAGTTCACAATTGGTGAGCAAAATTATCAGTCAAGCCAGTTCATCCCAAAGCAGAACCCTCAGAATATGAAAGTCAATTTTGCCTTACCAGGTTCCCAGCCTTTTGATTTTACACTATTCTCTGTAATGATTATAACACATCTGCTAAGCGAAACTTCCTTTACAAGGTCTTCTCTGCAATTTTCACAAGACTTAAAAACAAGAATAGTAATAGTAAATTTGAAATCAAAGTTGCTTTTATTTGAATTAAATCGAAAATATTGGATGGTAAGGAAAGCTTCACATTCTGTATGTTTTAAAGATGTCATTAAATTAAACCCATAGCAAACCTTCATTAGAATAATTGTACGATTTTTAAACCAGATTCAGGAATAAGTAAATAATTCTACAAAGTTGAAGATTCACGTTTGCAGAGAAAAGCAACTTGACAATAAACTTTATGAAAAATAAATGATTTAGTTGTCTTTTTTCTTGTGCCTCAATTCTTAACTGAAACAACTTCCATTTTTAAAGAAATTCTCTGTTTCTGGTTAAGATTTTATAGAAGTGCTAAGGTATGGTTGTATTAAAAATACAGTTAAGTTGGATGTTTTGCATATCTCAAATATATACTCCTGTTCATTCCCTATCAACCTGACATCCACACTAATAGACTTATGAAATACCCCAAACCTAAAAGCTCTCCCTTGAAGGGCTGCAGGAGGTATGATTTTACCAGGATTACACCATGACATGTGGGCCTGAAGAACTTGGAATATACATTAACTCAGCAAAAATATACAAACAATTTGGCAACAATGGGATCTACATGGAGACCTGTACCTAATCTATATTTTTACAATAAGTTACAGCATAAAATTATATTTTTCTTATTTAAATCTCAAAAGTTTTAAATAGAGATTAACATGACAAGAGATGATTACATTAAAATGTCTTGAGGCTGAGATTTTCATAACTCAAATTTCAGCAAGAATTTTAAGATTTGAATATTCAATTTTCAAGTGTAATTTGCTTTACTTTTAAACAGGGCTCGATGTAGCAAAGAATGGCTTAAAATGAAGCTTCTCCATGTTTTTTGAAAAGAAGGTAAGAACAGCAACATATATTTTTTTTCCTAATAGTGATTCCTTCTGAAAATAATAATTAGCTGCTGAAAGGCAATACTGTCTTAGCTGTCAACTGCCCTAAAATCAGAGGCTCTAGATTGATCACGCCCTTGATATGACATGTAATGTTCCCTTTCAGAACCCAGAACTAGCACTGATACACACAGATCACCAGGTCATTTTATTGGGGGGGGAAATCTCAGTATACAGAAATCTCAGGGAAAAAATAGGCATTTTCTTCAAAACTGTAATTAACACTCAAAATTAAGTAATGCATATAAGCATTTATGTACTTATGTAATTAAATAATTACATATAAGCATTTTATTGAAATGTGTGATTTTTCTCCAAAACCTGATCTACCGGATAATTCAGAAAACTAAAGAAAAGGTCCTACAATGTTCTCACTTGTATTTGAAGT
>CAUYON010077714.1:0-7500 GCA_963573935.1 Arctocebus calabarensis | reverse complement strand
TAAATCATGTGAAGAAAAATGACAGACACAAGATAAATCCATAGGCTCTTCACATGAGAGAGATGTGGGAGGAAAAATATGAAGAAGAAAGGATACTGTAAATTAAGAGCAATTCATAAATAAATAGCCACCTTATTTTTACTGTATGAAAAATGACATTGGGACTACTTAAAACATGAATATTATACATCTTAGTCCAGTAACACTTTAGCTTCGAAAGTGGATTATTTATCCATTTTATTAATTCACATCACACTAGCACAAAGTGAAATAAAAATTGTCAGTCCAGATGCAATTTTGGTTTTTTTCAGAATAACAGCAAGAGGTGCTTAGGCACATGTTTCATTTAGATGAATGCACACTTCTTCATCCGTTTTTGCCCATGGAATTCAAAAACATGTATTTTTAACATACGTTTAACTTGTTGAAAAGCCTTTCTGTTTTTAAAATAACTTAAGTATCAGTTGCATTGTTAATTTTCAGAGTTATTGGTTTAGCTAAGTAATTAACCAGTTTTTACATTATATACACTTAATATATTTCACTGTACACCCCTTTGATTTCCTGGCTTTGTGTTGTTAAACTGCTCAACCTGCAAACTGTGTTTGCCTACATAAGGATAAAAAAGGCAATACACTGAAATGGAAATTGTTAGAGTATAAACAGACAACTGTTTTTTTAAATTTTCATCATTAACTTAAAATTTTCTAGTAATTGACATTTAGACATTAATGTTAAATAGTGTATTGAGGACAGTTCTTAAAATTCAATGTTCACCCACTCTCTCTCTTTCTCTGTGTCTCTCTCCATCCTATCCTTTGGACAATTTTATAGTCACAATTATCACCTGTAACAATTTGTCTCGCAAATAAGTAGCCTCAGCTCCAAGCTCTGTCTAGGATTTAGTCTCAATTTCCAACCTCCTCCAGGGCAAAACACTGTGGGTGCTTTACCAGAACTCTAAGACTACTTCTTGAACCCTAGTTGTAATCATGGTACCAGCACCCTCCCAGTAACAGGACCAAACTCTTGACCTCTCAGACCCTGCCTTTTCCTCCTCTCTGACATCCAGCCTTTGTCATCCTGCCTTTTTACTCCCCAAATCTCTACACTGCATTATTTTCTCTTGTCCATTTTATTTCAGTTCTTCCCAAATTGGTCCCTATCTGTTCGGTTTCTATCTTAGTGAGTAACCTTTGCATTTCTGCCCAGTGAATTTGTTTAGAGCATAGCCTTAAACCCTATTTGCAGCTCAAAAAACCTTCAAAGACCAATGTTAACAACTAAATAACCCCTCCCCTCACTAAAACATTTGTAAGAGGTGAAATAGAAATAAATTAAGGGAAAAAAAAAACATTGAATGATACCCCTGGCCTAGACATCGTTTTGCAATGTGATTTTCATGCCCCCCTGCTTCCTATGAGGAAAGTGATATGGTGAGGGAAGACCTTAATTTGCTTTGTTCTGTAGAACAGAATATTACCGACTGGGTAATTTATAATAAACAGAAATGTATTGGCTCACAGTTCTGGAGGCTGAGAAGCCTATGGTCGAGGAACCAGCATGTTCAGTGACTGGTGAGACCATTCTCTTCTTCCAAGATGATGCCCTGCAAGCTGCAGCCTCTAGAGGGAAGTAAGGTTGGATCCTTACATGGCAGAAGGTCGAAGGGACAAACTGGAGAGCCCATATCCTAAACCTACCTGTATAATGGCATTAATCCTTTCAGAAGGGCAGAGCCCTCACGACTTAAGCATCTCCTATTAGGCCCCACTTCCCAGTACTGTCACAATAACAGTGACATGATCTTCAGAGGACAGCGAGGAGTGTCATCTGGAGGAAAACAGTCACTTTGTCCATTGATCCAATTCTAGGCCTAGAGCATTTAATAGTGTTCAAAAAATACTTGCTTGGTAGTTCAATAAAAATACTTTTCAATTAAAAAGATGGATTTGATTTGAATTCCAGACAACTAGGAATTTTTAAAAAATCAGTGATGATATCATTCTTTAGGCTTGCTGCAATTTTTATTCTTTTTAGATAAGGAATGAGACAGGAATTTAGGGACAAGATGTAAAAAATAGTCAAAAGATTCATCATTACCTTTATATATTCTGCTTCTAGAATATAATGTTTTGATCACTTTTTTAATCTCTCTTATGAAAAAAATGGCAAAATGTTCAAGGCTCAGGCTGAAAATAAGGTCCTTCTTCCCTCTTTAATGATAATACTACACAACAAGCTTGTGTGATACATACCTATTAGAAAGAATTCATAGGATAGTATAGCACACCTGAAATGTTCTTGTGAAAAAGGTTCATACTGTTGGTGTGATTTATTTTAGCACAATAGACATAATACACATTGTTAATCCCATTTTTGGCTCAAGAGAAAGAAAAATTCAATATTATATTGTGTGTGCTATATATATCAATGGCATATGACAAAGCTTATGAGTAAATTAGGACCCTACAAGAGAATTTCTTTGACTTATGAGCTATATCACTAATTAGCTCTGGGATCTCCAGATAAATTTCCAATGCACACACACACAAAATGAAGTCCTCCTCTTTTTATCCTTTAAATGGGGCTAATGCCACCAAATGTGAAGGGCTATTCTTACCATTAAAGGAAATTGTATTTGAAAAATCTCTTCTTTAACACACAGTTCATTCCTTCTCTTCCTTCTACGTAGCCCATTCCCTAACTAAATTAACCTTGCCTCTCCTCTATTATGCATACACTTCGTTTATACAGATGGCTGTGTCCAGCATGACCTTCCCTCTGTTCCAAATACTGCCTACTCTTTAAGGATGAATTCAAATGACGTCTCTTCCATACTTTCTGGTTCCCACTTGTCAATAGTGACATTTCCAGTGAAATTTTATCTGTTACACTTTGGGGACTTTATCCTGTCCCCATTGTTGTGGTCTAAAATTGATGACAAATTCATACTTGCCTCATGTTTTTAATGACTCTCCTTTCCATAACATCTAAGACAGTGCCCTACAAACAAGCATAACAGTACTTAATAAGTGAACAAATATTATCTGAACACAACTTATTGCCAACAAGGAAAATAAGAATCAGATAATTTAATCAAAAGTCACAGGTCTGATGGTTTCATAGAATACCCTCGAACTCAGTCTTATTTTCCTCCAATTTAAAACCTTCAAACCTACATTATGGTAACTCCATTTTGAAGGAAACATTTGTCACTTTCTTTAATCTGAGATATATTTCCCATTCCTAAAGGAGACAAATTGGTTAGGTCAATACTGTATATGATAGTAGAAAATTATTCTAATTGTCTGGGTAATTAAAGTTCAAATCACTTATAAATGGTTTATTAGACAATGAAAAAGAGTCAAAGAGGGATGGATTTTTTACACTGAATAATCCTCTAATTACCTTAATTATCCATACTCTTTTGTATTCTATGCAACAAAAAATCCATAATAAATTTTATATCTAGGATTATTATTATCAATAATATGCATTAAATATAGTTCCATTTTAAAGAAACCATTATAACTTCTTTGCTGAATTATACTCAATCTAAAGACCCTGGTCCATTCAAAACATTAATAGAGATAAAGAAATATATTCAAAACAGATTATAAAAATGTCAATTCCACATATGTAACTTGTTACTGCTTCTTTTCTGACAGATTCATCATATGCTTCTCAACATAAGATGGCTTTGGCTCCTTTAAGAGTCCAAGATGTCAGATTAGAAAAAGTCTCTGCTAAGAAGCAGCCTGGAAATGTTGCTGAGTCTTGCTCAGTAAAGAAATGCAATATATGCCATGAAGGCTATCTGTAACAGTACGATCAAAACATTTCTGAATGTATATGAATCGTGCCCTATGATTGCACCAATGTACAGAATTATGAATCAATAAAATTATAAAAAAAAAAAAGAAATGCAATATATGGTTAGCTAAAGTATTTTTATTAGAAATAGAAATGCTATCAACCTACTATAGCAAGAGTATCTTAGTCAGTTTGGACTACTGAAACAAAGTACCACAGACTGGGTGACTTAAAGAACAGAAGTTTATTTTGTCATAGACCAGACTGCCAATATGATGGGGCACTGGTGAGGATGCTCTTCCCAGCTCCTAGATGGCATCTATGCTCACACATCTTCTCCTTGTGCATGCCTGAACAACAGCACTCACTGATGACTCTTCTGATAAGGTCGATTATCTCACCATGAATGCCTTACCCTCACGATCTCATCTAAATGTCATTACTTCCCCAAGGGCACATCTCCAATCACCATCACATGAGGAGTTAGAACTCCAGCATATGAATTCTGGAGAAGCTATTGAAAAGAAGGCATATTTATTACATAATTATAATTAATTTAGAACATAATCAATAACTGAGACCTAATTAGAAATTTAAGACATGGGGATTTAAAAAGAAATTAAGAGAATCAAAACTGTTAAAATGTCTATACTACCCAAAGCAATCTATAGATTCAATGCAAGCCCCATTAAAATACTAATATCATACTTTGAAGAACTGAAAAAAAATAGTTCTTTTGTAATATGGAACCAAAAACCATATAGCCAAGGCAATTTTTAGTAATAGAAACAAAGCCAGAGGCATTGCTCTACCAGATGTTAGGCTATATTACAAGTCTACAGTAATCAAAACTGCATGATACTGCCACAAAAATAGACACATAGACATTTAGAACCAAAGAGAAAAACAAGAGATGAAACCAGTCTCTTATTAGCCACTTGATCTTTGATAAAACAAACAAAAGCATACGCTGAGAAAAAGAATCCCTATGCAATAAATGGTGCTGGGAGAACTGGATAACCACATATAAAAGAGTGAAAATGGACCCACACCTTTCACCACTTATAAAAATTGACTCAAGATGGATAAATGATTTAAATCTAAAATATGAAACGATACCCAGGAATGGATTAACAAGCTGTGGTATATGTACACTATGGAATACTATTCAGCCATTAAAAAAATGGAGACTTTACAGCATTTGTATTAAACTGGATGGAAGCGGAACACATTATTCTTAGTAAAGTATCACAAGAATGGAGAAGCATGAATCCCATGTACTCAATTTTGATATGAGGACAATTAATGACAATTAATGACACAGTGGGGGTGAGGGAAGGGTAGAACAGAGAGAGAAAGAATGTGGGAGAGGTGAGGAAAGGAAGTGCAGAGCGCGGGTAGGGGTGCGGGGGGTGGGTCTTGGTGTGTGCCACACCTTTTGGGGGCAAAACACGATTGCAAGAGGGACTTTACCTAACAAATGCAATCAGTGTAACCTGGTTTCCTGTACCCTCAATGAATCCCCAACAATAAAATATATATATATATATATATATGAAACGATAAAATTCCTAGAAGAAAGCATGGGAAAAACTCTTGAGAATGTCAGCCTGGAGAAAGATTTTATGAAAAATTTCCTGTGGCAATTACAACAACAACAAAAATAAACAAATGAGACTTAATTAAACTGAAAAATTTCTGCAGAACTAGGGGCACAACAATTAAAGCAAATAGACAATCTTCAGAATGGGAAACGTTATTTGCATGTTATGAATCTGACATAGACTTGATAACTAGGATCTATAGAGAACTGAAATTAATCAACAACAAAAAAAATAGCAAACAATCCCATTTATCACTAGCCAAGAGACATGAAAAGAATCTTCCCTAAAGAAGACAGATGAATGGCTAACAAAGATATGAAAAAATGCTCATCATCCCTACTTATCAGAGAAATGCAAATCAAACAACCCTGAGATATCACCTAACCCCAGTAAAATTAGCCAACATCACAAAATCCCAAAGTTGCCAATGTTGTCATGGATGTGGAGAGAGGGCAACATGTTAACATTGTTGGTGGGACTGTAAACTAATACAGCCTCTTTGGAAACAAGTATGGAACTCAAATTAGAAATCCTAATGGACCCTCAATCCCACTACTATGCATGTACCCAGAAGAAAAAAAAAATCATTTCATCATGAAGACATTTGTACTACATTGTTTATTGCAGATCAATTTACAATTGCCAAGATGTGGAAACAACTTAAATGCCCATGAACTCAGGAATGGATTAACAAACTATGGTATATGTATACCATGGAAAAGTATTCAGCCATAGGAAAATATGATGACTTTGCATCTTTTGTATTAACCTGGATGGAGTTGAAACACATTCTTCTTAGTAAAGTATCACAAGAATGGAAAAGCAAATATCCAAAGATACTTTACTAAAAAAAAAGCCAGTAGACAATCTAATTCATGCCCACATAGGAGAAAAACACGATTCAATTCAAGGTGGGGGGGGGAGGACTAGGGGAGGGGGAAGAGGGGACCAGAGAGGGAATTGCTGTGCTCCCATTGAATGGGCACTACATAGAGGCAGATGGCACACTTTTTGGGTGCATTGATATAACTACAAGAGAACGCTATCTAACAAATTCAAATATTGTGACCTGATTGTTTGTACCCTCACATTAACCTGAAATTAAGAAAAGAAAAAAAAGAAAGAAATTAAGAGGCTATCCAGTAAAATATTTCTTTTCAGTTCTCTCATTTATTTTCTCTTTTAACATTAACATGAAAAATACCATCAAGAAAAATAAGGGGAATAATTTGGTAAGATTGAAAAGTAAGAAAAGTTGCATGAGTGCTTCTAGATTCTTAGATTTAAATGAACTTGCAAGAGGTTTCATGGTGAATTCAAAAATAGTCTAGTAAAGGTTTAACAACTGGATTTTTTTAAGGGCTAAATACTTTCACTGTAGCCAATTTCTAGCTACCAATGTGACATCACTGGATGGAAAGTCAGGAAGAGATACACACAACTGTCTTTCACAATCCATACCACCAGGAAAAGATATTTTAAGTTTTCAAGTCCAAAAAATGTTCAATGACATCTATCAGAATGAAGACTAAACTTACAAAAAAATTGTTTCAAGAAATGCAAATGAATACAATTTAAATATAAGTTTAAGTAAGGCTATATTTTGGTTTTTGCCCTGCTGTATAAGTACAAATAATTCTATCTCTTTAAATTTTGCCACAACAATTATATATTTTATTGCTTCATCCTTTGTGGAAATTATTCATTTAGTTTATTGTTGCATAGCAATAACATTTATTGTTGATAAATTATAACTGGTTAGTGTGATCAGATTACTTATGTATTTCAATCCTACACTAAGAAATTTAGAGCTATAAAACAATGGTAGAGGGGGAGGAGCCAAGATGGCGGTCTGTAGCCAGCTTTCTGCAGACGCTCCTGTACAGAAGGAGAGGTAAAGGACAGAAATTTGGCGAGAAAGCCAACGGTTTGGAGCTGAGCCAAGAGACAAGGTCGAGAAACACACATCAACACTGCTGGAGCGACCTGCGACCCCAAGGATACAAATAAAAGGTACAGAGCACATCACCAAGCGGACGGGAGTCCCCTCCCCCAAGAGAACAGCTCGCAGTATACGCCA
>CAUYON010077713.1:0-33194 GCA_963573935.1 Arctocebus calabarensis | reverse complement strand
TCCTGGGCCATTGTTGTGATCTATTCTTCAAATGGAAGTGTGAGTGATTATACACCGGATGGAGCTGGAACGTATCCTACTTAGTAAAGTATGTCAAGAATGGAAGAAAAAATATCCTATGCTCCCTCTTAAGAATAATCTGCTTCATCTCTCTATAATTTATTTCCTTTCTTTAGGTTATACTTTACATCACACTCGCTTCTACTAGCTGTTACTCCTTGTCTCATTAGAAGGAAATATCTCTTACAGCATTGACAAAGCAATCAGTGAGAACTCCAGAAGTCAGATTACAACAGAGAAAGAGAAATTGTAGAAAATCCTCAAGTATACCACTGTAACAGTCAGAGTGATGACATTCCTAGGTGGATAGTTCTTGGCCTGTGTATTAAGAAGAAACACCCAGCAGATAACATAACATCTTGGGCAGCATCTTTGCCACCGTTCCTGACTGTGCTGTCTCCAGGGCACCTTCACACGACTTGCTTAAAATATTTCTTTATTTCCTGAAGCAAAGAAGTGCTTAATACTTTATACATGGGGTTATGTCAAACTACTTATTCTACAAATTTGCTTTCTCTATTTTCATAGTAGAAATATGTGAGAACTGCTCCATAAATGGTTAGATAATGCAATAAAGACCCCCCCGCCCCGTCACCAGAAGAGTGCTAGTGGTGTTTTTGCATATTTAGTTTTTCTTTTGTCTTTTTTTTCTTTTTGCGATAGAGTCTCACTTTGTCACCTCGGTAGAGTGCTGTGATGTCACAGCTCACAGCAACATCCAGCTCTTGGACTTAGGCAATTCTCTTGCCTCAGTCTCCCAAGGAGACTGGGTCCTAGTACCTGGGAGCCCGCCACAGCGCCCAGGTATTTTTTGGTTGCAATTTGGCCAGGGCCCGGTTTGAAACCACTACCCTCAGTAAATGGAGCCAGTGCCCTACTCACTGAGCCACAGGCCCCGCCCTCTCCTTGTGAGTTCTAAAACTAAATTGCTTGGAGGAAATAACATTTGTTGTTCTAAGTGTTTCCGTGGTCCTCTGCAGAGGTCCAAGTCTTAGTTTGAAAGGATTTAGGCAGTGATTTTAAAAACTGGGTAATAAGTGCTTAACCTATTGGTTCATTTCCAAGAATATATACTGGGGAGAAGTTGATACTGCCCCACTTAGCCTGCCTGCGGTAGGGAACACTGGATGCAATTTTTTCCCACCCGGCAACTTTTATTTATTCTTATTTTGTCTGGAACCCACTTCTAATTCCTAGGTATATCTTTTCATCTTTACTATGTAATCCTGAGAATCTCCCTTAGTTTGTAACAGAACATAGCCATAGATCATTTTAAGAATACCCTGAAGAGGTGGGAATCACTTCCTGGTGGTTCCTTACGATTTTTATGACTTTTTACTCAAATTCTCTGACTTTGAATATTCCCTTGAGTAACCTCTCTGTTCTCTTCTTGTGTTATGAAGGAAAAGGAACACTCGAAGATGTGAAATTCCTTGAAATATCACCTGAGGCAGGGAGTCATTGTCAGACTTCTCCAAGGTTATGGATGTTCTGAGTTTTCAGTTAATCCATACGAATGGAATTGAATTGCTCATGTAAACAGTGGCCTTCTACTAATCTGAGTGGAGAGAAAAGTCACACAAGGTCATGCTCCTGCCCAAGGGAGAAGAGCCACCTGCTTTCATTTCAGAATGATATGGCACCTTTTAGGGGAGGGGGCAAAATCAAGCCTGAAGGGTTGAGAAATTGAATGATTTAAGAACTTGCCTATAGGTTTCAAGACCTCTCCATGGTTTTTCCTATAGGGATTCATTAGCAATGGGAATAGTCTATGAATAGGCACTGGTTTCAGATCTTTGACCCTGCAAACAGATTCTACAAAGCGTGATCCCCAGAAGCCAAAGGTAGCTTCAGGAAAGGTTGTCTTTGATATGTACATAACATGGGACCTGAGAGACACAATATGAAGTTCACACTCTATTCCATACTCATTAAGAGCTATAATAAATGGTTAATGTAAAACACATGAAAGTTGAGACGCGCACAGGGAAGGAAGGCTGTCAGGCTTGCTTTGGCAGGTAGTCAAACTCCAAGAAAAGAAATAATGTGGCTACAATGGAAATATGTTCTACATGCTAAAGCAAAGGCATTGAGTTTTAAGAGAAAAAAGAGCCATGATTTACAAGGACACAAAACCAATCCCCTGACATGGGAGTTGGCCAAATTCTAATACTCCTGTCTAAGATATTGAAAGTGTAGTCCCTGAGGACTGCAGGACAGAAACCAGGAGGCATCTCTCCCCAAAAGTACATCTGGACGGTAAATCTTCCCACATAATGCAGTTACACTGCTCATAGCGAACTTTCCTTCACTTACTCAATAAACACCTGAAGAATTTCTAATGTATATGAGGCTCTGTGATAAGAAAAGACACAAAGATGAAGGGACTGGACAGTTGCTCTGACTGCAAGAATCTGATCATTCAGTAGGGAGACTAACCCACAAAACAGTGAGAAAAGGTCACTGGTCCAAAAGGCCACTGAAGACGGGAAACAATCTACAGGTCGTGGTCGAGTTTTACAGATGACTGGGGACTTGCGCTGAGACTTTAAACATCATTCCAATTTTCTTACTTGTTGGGAAATGAGATTGCATTTTAGCCAAAGGGACTAACGTGTAGCAATGTACAGAGGAGGAGATTGCCTGGCCCGCCTCAGAGCATATGAGGAAGACTGGAATTCAAAGCTATGAGCAGAACACCAAACCCTCGACAGTGTGAAGGAAACGCGTGCTTGTCAATTTCTTACTCCGTGGAGTTAGCGCAGGCTGCTTTAAATCCATTAGAAGTCTAAATGCAAGAAAAAAGACATAACAACACATAAATAAATAAATACATAAAAATCTAAGTGTAATTCTTGTAAAAACAAAGACGGATACGTAGATAGATGAAATAATTAAGTGACTATTCTGTGGTTCAGATGGTCTCAAGGAAAAAAAAAATTTCCTAGTCCATAAATTCTTCAAGAGAATAAGCAGTGACCATGCATAAGAATTCAATGGTATTGTTGTTATGTAAGTGACAAAAATTGGAAATTTGAAGTGTTTTGTCAAGCACATGCCGTCTTCCTGACTAAAAGGTGTTTTATCCTGAGTATTTTCAAACATATATGAAAGCAGAAAATGTAACGATTCTCCATATAATGGTGACTATTTTGTTCCACTTGATTCAGCTGTGCTTTAATCTTTGCTGAAGTTTTCCAAATTCCAGACCTCCTTTCATTTCACCTGTATGTTTCAGCATATATCTATTTTTTAAAAGCTGATATTCTCCTCGACAATGATGAGGCCATTATCACACCTAAAACATTAGTGATAACTCATTGGCATCATCTAATGCACACTGCATAAGCGAGTTTCCCTGAGAGTTTTGTAAAAATGTCCTTTTTATGTTGGTTTATTTGAATTAGAATTCAGGTGAGATCTACCCATCACATTTGGTTGTTTTAACTTCGTGAAGTCCCTTGTCCCCCATACTTGTTTTCCTCACATTATGACTTCAAAATAGAAACTGGTTTATTTGTCCCAGAGAACAGCTCATTTTTGGATTTACATATACTTTTGATAATACTATTTAAGTTTATATTTTTATTTATTTTCTTTTTTTGCAAATGGAAGTGAGCTCCAGGCTTGATTAAATACAGAGTCAACATATTTTGTGGCAAGAACATTCCATTGGTAGTGCCGGTTCTCAGGAGACACAGGGGTGTCTGGCCCTCCTTCACTAGTGATGCTTTTAGCTGACCAGTAGCCTCAGGTGGTAACAGTTGATCCCTCAATGTAAAGTGCAGCTTTTACCGATTGTCTATTTCTTCAGAGCTCATTGTCTCAAGCGATTATTTCATTGCGGTTGCCAAATTTTTGTTTTCTAATTCCTTGCATATTTAATAGCTGGCATTCTTCTGCAGAAGAAAAGAAAAAAACATTGTCAAATGGAGCTATTTGCTTACCTTAAAATATACCTGCATAGTACAGTAAAGGTAGACTCATGTTTAACTATTTCCTTTAATTGCTAATATCATAACAAAGGGTTAGTACTACTCACTTTTTAAAACAGAGCCACTTAATATTGTTCCGTCAGAAAAATAATTAATATATTAAGAAAAAGAGCAAGAAAGTTTGAGCTCAACCCTATTTCCTTTCTACATTTGACACTTCTAAAAGTAAAATGTGAAACTATTAAACTTAACTTAGGACCGTATTTAGTGGACTCACACGTGGAAATACATCCTTAATAAAATCTTAAACCATTTATTTTATAGATATAACTTTGCCAATAACCTGAAATAGACTTGTAAGGACCTGCTTTATTATTCTTTACAAATCTAAAACTTTTATAACGGTATGATCGTATGGAAGAACCTAGCCTGTGGTCCCACCCCTCCTACAGAAGCTTAGAAGATAATGGAGCCAGAAACTAAGCCATCCTTTTTTATACCTCAATTGTGGAGACTGTGAGAAATGTAAAATTTGATAATAGAGAATTCATAGCACATGGTGTATACTCAAAGAGCTGGCAGCGCTAATCTTTAATCTGGGGAGCATAAAAATTTGAGTGGTTTCATAAAATGGTTTGGGAGCCCTGCTCAATCGCATTTCCTCCAAATGGTATCACGAATAATTTGGCATTCCTGCTCTCGCTTTCCACCTCCCCACAAAGAAAGTGTATCAAAAATATAATTCGAAAAGCAAGATCATAAATTTCTCCCCCAAAAGATAAGCAATTTCACCTAGGTACAAAATAGCTACAACTATTGTTTTTAATCCTGAATATTAATGTGTTGTGAAAACAGCATGAGCTCCACAAGCAGATGGGTCATCAGCAAGGGGATTAAACAGCCCTCGAAAGGCTCTCCAAAGGACCGTTAAAAATTGTCAAGGAATCAGAAAGTTCCATGGCAAATGACCCAAATGACTTTGAGAGATGAAAAATAAGGAGGCTGAAATAGCAAAATAATAATGGTCCTCGCTACTTACGTAACAGCTTTCATGAGAGAATTCTGAAACACTTTCGAAACATTCATCCAATAATTTCTGTCACTCATCTACACAGCACAGGGGAGCCTTTTACATCCTTTCTCACTGAGCCCTTGGGGGAAACTAAGGCTTAGAAAGACAAAGATGGTCTGTGACTTTAATAGATTTGCTCCTGATGTAGGAAAAAGTCAGGGCTAGAGGAGAATTCTCCGAGAAAAAAAAAAAAAAATATATATATATATAATCTCATTTTCCAATCTAATATTACTAGATGGCATTGATTCAGAATTAATGTGATGTGTTATATAGAAAGCTGACATAAAAATGTTGTCAATAGTGATCTAAAAGTTGAGGGAGTCACTAACTCAGAAACAAACGCACCCAACAGGAACGCTGGAGAGGATATATTCTCCACATTGGAAAAGTATTCAGAAAAAAATGTATTTTAATGGAAAGATAAAGAATCACACGCAAATACGTTTTGTGAAGCAATTATATTATGTTCTAGAATAGTACTTAAGAAACCCGCTCAATAAGAAACTAAAAATAAAAATAAAAAAATAAACCAGCTCAATAAAATAATATAGAACAATTCTAAGCAAAAAATAACTGAGTAATAATGAAGAACAAACCAGGTAACTAAGACCAAATTTCAGGGAGAATCACCACCTTCTGGTAATGAATTCACAGCTTCTTTGATACAAACTCACAGTTTAATATAAACAGCAAGGCATCCGAGACTCACAAACTGCTGCTAATGGAAGTAAACCAGGTAGGGAACTCTGCAGGGGACAACAATATAAACCAGCAGTAACAGGGGAAAAATTCAGTTTGTGGAAGAAATTGTAGCAATACCAAAGAGCATTATACAACAGACAGAACAACGCACAGTAAGGGGAAAAAAGCATGCTCCCCACTGTTTGTGAAGAAAGGCAAATGGGTGAAAGAAAAACCCGTGTGCTTTTAAATCGCATCTCTAAAAAATAAATTTCTTAACTCCCAGAATTTTTTTTTTGAAAAAGAGTAGCACTTTATCGCCCTCGGTAGAGTGCCCTGGTGTCATAGCTTACAGCAACCTCAAACTCTTGGGCTCAGGTGATTCTCTTGCCTCGGCCTCTGAGTAGCTGGAACTACAGGTGCCTGCCACAATGCTCAGTTATTTTAGAGACGAGATCTCACTCTGGCTGGGGTTGGCCTTGAACCCATGAGCTCAGGCAATCCACCCACCTCGGCCTCCCAGAGTGTTAGGATTACAGGCGTGAGCCACCACGCCTGGCCCTGAGAAAATATTATTTTATATGGGATATTAATAAATACCAGGAACTACATGCTGGGAAAGTTGTCTAAGTTTCAGTGTGAAGTTGTGTGTGTGTAAGTGTGTACTGTAGTGCTTCTTATCCTTGGGTGACACTCCAAGGCCCACCAGACGATAACTGCAATTGCAGAAAGTACTGAACTCTGCCTACACGGTGTTCTTTTTTTTTGTTGTTTGTTTGTCTTAAGAGACAGAGTCTCACTTTGTCACCCTCAGTAGAGTGCTGAGGTGCCACAGCTCACAGCAACCTCCAGCTCTTGGGCTTAGGCGATTCTCTTGCCTCAGCCTCCCAAGTAGCTGGGACTACAGGTGCCCACCACAACACCTGGATATTTTTTTTGTTGCAATTTGGCCGGGGCTGGGTTCAAACCTGGCACCCTTGTTATATGGGACCAGTGCCCTCCTCACTGAACCACAGGTGCCGCCCTACACTGTGTTTTTTACCTATATATACACACACCTCTGATCGAGTCTAATTTATAAAATAGGCACAGTGTGAGGTTAATGATAACTAATAATAATACAAAACAATCATAACAACATGCTGTAAAAAAATGTGTGAAATTGTATCTCCCTCTCAAAATACAACAGCACCTCCACAGTTGACCACCCTACAAGGATCAGCTCCTTACGGTGACCTAATTGTCACAGATGGGGCACACACCTCAGGTACTCGTCAGCACAGTAGGCCCAGCTCCTTACGTCAACCGCCTCCGTATGACGACCAGCCTGTTACAGAGGTTCTACTTCTGACTCTTGTTACACTGCGCTTACCTGTTTCCAAACATGGTTGGCCGCAGGTAACTGAAAACTGCAGAAAGCTAAGCCACAGACCAGGAGGGCGACTGTATACTGAAGGGCAGCGGGTGGGACAAGAGAGTGAAAACTGAGGGGGCTGATGACAGTTAGTTTGTGCGAGTACTGAGGACACCAAGTACTGTCCCCACAGAGAAGGAGAATAAATAAATTTCTGAAATAATTGGATGTATTTTAAGTAAGGAAAGAAGTAATCACGATAAGTAAATTCTAAAAATTGTTAGGCCTTATTCTGCTGATCCATAGTTTGTGTATTGTTTTTATTTATAATTTTTCTTTTGGCAGGGGACAGAGTCTCACTCAGTTGCCCTGAGGTTGAGTGCTGTCGCACCATAGCTCACAGCAACCTCAAACTCTTAGGCTCAAGCAATCCTCTTTTCTCAGACTCCTGAGTAGCTGGGACTACCGGCACCTGCCACAATGCCTGGTTAGTTTTTCTGTTTTTAGTAGAGATGGGACCTTGCTTTGCTCAGGCTGGTCTCAAATGCCTGAGCTCAGGCAATCCACCTGCCTGGGCCGCTCAGAGTGCTGGGATTCCAGGGGTGAGACTGTGCCTGGCCTTTTATTCAGAATTTAACATCATATCCCTCGCAAGGCCTGGGACCTCTGGAGGTCTCTATCTCCAATCTGAAGCCCAATCAGAAAATGAGATTTTCTCTTAGTTGGGAAAAGTTTCCCAGTGCAGTGGAGATCTTCCTCTGCTTACACCATCCCTGACTTAGAAACCCTGTAATCAGGTATCACACATCTTAGAGAAAACCCAGCTAAATGAAGGCAGGCTTGGGGTTCTTATTCCATTGACTTTGGGATTTTTTTCTTTTTAATTTTCTTTCTCTTAGGAGGTGGAGCTTTTATTTGCAGAATTGGTCCTGAGAGCAATCAGTTTCTTCTTTCTAGTTTTGCACAACCCAGCCTATCTTTCAAAAGGCACAGCAACTGCATACTAATGTACATTCTACTGGATTGATGGAGAAATTAAATGAGATTCAGTGGATAATATAGTATATTCTAGCTCTAAAATGGTGCCTAGGCCTTAATAAGCGCTCAGTTGTATTAAGCAATTTAGTTCACCTCATACAACTGTGACTGGTTGATTAAAGTCTAGGCAATATCATTCTGCCTGATACTGACACCATCAATTGGAAAATATGATTTATTTTTGGTTGGAAATAGAACTCTGATAAAAATTCTTCCATGACTTTGGAAAGTGGCTTCAAGTTTTCAGACAGGGGAAACAGATCCAGGCCTTTGTATCATACTCTAAGGGTGCCTTGCCCAGATCTCCCAGGATCCCTTTTATAAGTTCTGTGCACCCTCCATCAACATCTTCCTGCTCTGTTTCAAAGGACTGGCTTTTGGTACCACGGAGAACCTGAAATGTCTGGAGGTTAGCACAATTGTGTCCAGGCTCTTTTCTTCCCAGTGAACTTCCCAATGGACCAACTATTGTAGGAGTTTAAAAATTCCATTCCTTTCCTAGTAGGATACAAACTCTCAAATTCTGATGTGTGGCTTACCCTCCAAGATTGGGCTGAATACACTGCATCTGGGCTGGGCTGGGCTTCTCCCCCTTCTCTTTCCTACTGCCCCCATTCACTTCCTGGGGTCTCTGAGAACAATCCCTTAAGGAAATCACCTGCACCTCAATCCTTAGGCTTAGGATCTAGATGTAGAAAAATTTGATCTAGGACAACCTTAATTTGAAAGTACCTTGACAATAAAAATGCCCAGAAAGCACACAGCGGAGAATGAGCATATGTATTCCAACTTGGGAAAGCAAAGATTATGAAGTTAGAAGAGTTGATTCCATTCTGTCTTCCATTCCTGTTTTATACAGTCATTTTCTGTTGCCTTTCAACCTTATTCCACCAGCACAAGTAGTGAGGGGCAGAGGGGGTATGAATTAGGATATCAGGAGGCAATTTAATGACAGAAAAGGTGATATTTTTCTAATCCCATTTCCCCTTCCATTGTACTACCTGGGGCTGATCCATCTGACCCTGGTGGTGCAGTATTAAAGTGCAAAGGGCGTGGAGACTGAAATTCAGTGTAAGCTCTGTCCTATAGAGAGGGCTGAGTGAAAACTCAGAGAAATATGTCTAAATAAGATGTTTAATTATTGGACCCTGAGACAAGAACTGGAAGCCAAAGACCAGAGCCAAGGTGAGTCACACAGAAAATCATCATGGATAGAAGTTAATAATTTGGTGGGTATGTCTAATTTGAGTTCTTTGAGGGTTCTCCATACTTCCTTCAAAAAGGTTGTATTAGTTTGCAGTCCCATCAGGAGTGTAAAAGTGTTCCCTTATCTCCAGTTTATCACAGCTCAATTTATAATCACCAAAATATGGAAACAGCCTAAATGGCCATCAACCCAGGAATGGATTAACAAACTGTGGTATATGTATACCATGGAATACTATTCAGCCATTAAAAAAGATGGAGACTTTAGTTCTTTTGTATTAACCTGGATGGAAGTAGTACACATTATTCTTAGTAAAGCATCACAAGAATGGAGAAGCAAGAATCCTATGTACTCAATTCTGAGATGAGGACAATTAATGACCAAGTACACAGTGGGGGGGGGGAGAGCAGAGAGAGGGTAGGAGGAGGGGAGAAGGGGAAGAGGAGAGCAGAGAGAGGGAAGGGGGAGGAATAGGGAGTCACCGTGTGGGTGGGACACAATTATAAGAGGGACTTTACCTAACAAATGCAATCACTGTAACCTGGTTCTTTGTACCCTCAATGAATCCCAAACAATAAGAAAAAAAAAAGAACAATAATTTGGTAGGTATGAATATCTGAGGGTGATTTAAAGTATCCTTTCGTCAGAGCCACACAGTGGCAGGTTATTATGCTCATGCTCACTTAGCCAAACACTTTAACAAACTCTATTGTTTTTTTGTGGGGGGGGGAAGTAGAATGTAAACAGCTGTGCCTCAATTTTCATCTTTAACTGCACATGAAATGGGTGAAGGTCTACTGTTAGGGAGACTGAGCTGATTATAGGTTAACTTCAGCAGGTGGTTTGGGGATGACATCATGCCGTTATATGGATCATCCTCTCTCTAACTCCCTTTTCTCTCTTTCAAATGTCCAGAGGTAAGTGTATATATATATATTATCACTTCCTAGGGCCATAGAAGTGATCTCAAAAGACCCTACCTAAATAAGCATTGTGTACAGTTTGTCAAGTCCAAGGGGTTTGTGGTACTGGGAAGTCAAGAAAGTTACAAGGTCGTGTATGGGTACAGGATCTGGGAGGGGATGTTAAGTTGGTTGTTATGAGTCAGCTTTTAAACAGCTTGAGGGGTGAATTAGCCATGTTGTCCCTATATAAGAAGCCAACATAGGACCTTTTAAACTTTTGACAATAACAACAAATATATTTGAATCATGACCCTGTAACACCCATACACACTCACACACACACACAAATAGTATAACTGAAACAAATGTTTTAAAAAACTAATACTGCCCCTTATTTTGTAGATACATGCTGATATTTTATATCTTATAACATGTCATTAAAAAATGTTAGTAGAAATCCACTAATTTTATTTCATGAGCCACTCATAATTTGAAAAACATGGCTCTACTGCCCAGATGATAAATTCCATCTGAGCATCATTGGTCTTGGGGAAGGACCAATGTTGACGGATGGATCCATAAATAAAGAGTATTGGGCAATATTTTCCCAAGCTACTAAACATGCTATAAGTTGAAGCCTGAGACAAGCTGCGTGTCTAAGCTTAAGGATAGTATTGACAACAGGTTTGGGGATTCCTGAATGTACGTTTTGTGGATGGAGTGTGTCATTTGAAAAATTCTCTCTCTTCTGTTAGCTTCTCCCAAGCCTTCTTGAGTTCCTTATCCCAGAAGTATCATTTGATTTCATTACATTCCTCACTAGGTCTGAATTACCTTAGGTCTTCCTGAATGTATTCAAGTACTACGGGAGCTAGTAAGAGGTCAAAAATGTACTGGGTGGGTGCTATTAGAACACCTAAGAATGAACTAAAGATAAAAGAACAAAATGTCAGCTCAGATACAAGAAGGAAATTTTAAGACATAAAAAACATTTTTTTCGATAACAATCTTTTCTCTACCAGAAATTCTTGTTAGAATTTTAGTGTATTTTGAAAAGTATCTCATGTCATTAAAAAAAAATTAGGAATTACTAGAGCCACTGACCAAAAAAAAAAAAAAAAAAAAAAAATGTTAACTTGGTCTTCACTATCTAGGAATCAGTTTGAAATTCCATATATAACTTATGTCTTATTTTGATGACATCCCAATCAATTCGTGCACTTTTATCATTAATGACAGGATATAACATGTTTTTCAAATTATCTTTGGGGGGTCTTTATTCTCCATAAAATGACATATTACAGCAAGCCACCTTTATGGCCTTTTGCATCAATTATTTAAAATCAACGAGCCATTCATTCATGTGTCTCTGCATCTGTAATAGTATTGTTTGAAAAAGTGGAGAGTGAGAAAAAAAATCTGTCAATAAAATCGTTGGACTTTTCAAGACTTAATATGATTTATGTGGAATCACTGCCATTGCTATTTAAGGTGCTGTGATCTGAGGGGTGAGGGAAGAGAGGGTTAATGATTCGTGTCTTCCTGGTCAATCTAAGTACACGAACACGTAGGAACACACAGACACCTACTTGCACACGCACATCCACACTCAGCATGTCTTCATTTTTAGTCTGCTTGCATGGATTTCTGAATCTGGTGCCTTTTGGAGTGATTCAGAGTCCCTGGGTAACAAGCCGCGTTCTCTGCGCATGGATACCAACAGAGGCTTAAAAATAGGAGCCATGTGCTCGAAGCTTCTTGTGCCAACCACCAGATTCTGTCTGCATCTGCTACATATGGATTGACAGGAGAGGGGCCAAGTATACGTTGGTGTGAAGCAGCTTGCTGCTTCTGTTTTGAGAAAAGCTCATCATTGTACAAGTCCCGAACAAATTAGCCTTCCAATCACAATGCAAGGATATTGAAATAGGGTGAAAAACCTAGATGGTACCAGGCAGTTCTTGCCAAATGAGTAGAGGATTGAGGAGGCAAAGAAAATCGCTTGAATACTGATAATTAGTAAGATAGAAAAGAATGGAGGGCATGTTCGGCTATGTGACTGATCCTTAACTTAAAAAAGAAAAAAAGCTGTTGCCGCCAGTGGGAGAAATGGGTACAAAATAACTCAGAGACAGGAGTCGTTCTTTGATTATAAACAAAAGAATCTCAGTCAAGGCCTTAGAGTCAAGGTTGTAAGAGAAAGTCAGGCAAATTTACTGGGCTGGCAACGGACTAGGGGAAACTGAGTTGGAATGTTGAGGGAGGCTTCAGTTCGGAAACCACAGTTTGAAAGTGCTCTGTGAAACAGAAAACGTCAGTTATTTTTCTATCTGAACATTCTAATCTTTTTATAACTGTATTTCCTTATGCTAAAAGGATAAGGCAGTCCCTTTCCAAGTACAAAACACAATTAAAACAAAGTTGTAGCCAAAAAGGCTGTGTGAAGAAGGCTCCTACTTTCCTGACTTCCTTTATCTCCTGAAAAAATGGCAAAATTAGGTCTTCGTGTAAAAGAAATGAGGGCCCTGGTGGAAAGGGTATGTCCCCCCATTCCATTGGTTTCACTCCTGCCATCATACGTAAACTTTCACTTCATATCTCTGAAGCCTGTATTTCCATCAAAAGAGAGCACAGACCCGTAAGATCATGGGCACTGAAATGTAGCTACCTGCACAGGTAGCCCCACACATGATTTGATCATAAACAACCACGTGAAAATTATTAAGCACCTATGATATGCCAGGCATAGTGCTAGGCATTGGACACACAGTCTTGCCTGTCCTTTCCGAGCTTCTGGATCAGGAGGAAAGGTAAAACTAGAAATCAGCAATTTGTCAGAGGGTATAGAGCTGAGGAAGCCGGAGTGCAGGATGCTTTGGGAGCATCTGGGAGGGACACCACTTCTCTGTGGGGCTCAGAAGAGTCCCTGGGTTTACAGGTGCACACGAATCTATCCTGGAAAGAACAGGGGAACAGGGGAATCACCCAAACTCAGGACAAGGAGGGCAGCTCCCAGCTTGGAATTCACAGACAGGTTTGCCACATGAGCAGGACCTGAAAACGTCCAGTTTTCTTGTTTGGGGTGGAGTTCATAAGCAATCTCACATTTTTTTTAAACAATCACAAAGAGCTCCTATAGGGAGGGAAAGATCTGGGCACTGGGAGTCTTCTGCAAGGTCTTTCATGGATACCAGATCTACAGAGTTCTCTACCCTTCTGCCCCCAGAGACTATCTAGTGGCTTATACCCTAAAATATCTTGTATTCATGCACAGCACACCCATTTCCTCAAGATGGAGAATTATATAAACTATCAATTGTCATGATTAAGAGCAAGGAAATACTGAGTGTTTAATTTATGTCAGGTAGTAAGTATTTTACATACTGTATGTTAGCCGAAAGAACACTGTGCATGGGCCCTATCGTTATCCCAATTGTTCAGAGAAGGCGCAGAAAGGTCCTGCAGCCTTCTCAAGGCCAGACACCGGTAGAGTTATGCTTTGGCCCCAGATCTGTATGACTCTAGAGAGCCTGGGCTTTTAACTCTCTACTGTCTTCCCAGGTAATAGTATCAAATTATTATTGTTATCATTATTAAGGGAGTTGCCATTTTATATCCTCATAATTCATTTTGGAAAGCTTATAAAGTTTTTATAGTGAAAAACACTAATTAAAAAGACGCTGGCATTTCTCAATATCCTTTGTATATTACCTCTTGGAAAAGAAGCTAATACTGCAGCTTAGAGAAAAAGAAAAAAACAAAACTCTTGTCTGAGCTAGAAAGGATACATACTGTGGCCTTAGTTATTAATTAGATGTTTTAAAACATTATTTATCAGTGTGCTTTTTCACTGTCAGAATGCCTTAGGGCTCCACACAGCGGGTCCTCCACAGCTTTCAAGGAAGAGCTGCCAAGAGTCCTTGCCCAGTGTTCACGGCTATATTTGTTCATTCTATTACAATGCATACTTTGCTTCTCCTAGTGATTTCACTTTAATCTGTGTAGCAAATCATGCAACACTATAGAGATATTTCAGTGCGGAAAATAACAAAGAAATTGAGGTTATATAAATTGGGCATTTTCTCTTGTTCCTAAAGAAAACAATACACTTATATGACTGTTAAAAAATAGCCCAAGAGTCATCTGTGGCTCAGTGAGTAGGGTGCTGGACCCATATGCCAGATGTGGCAGGTTCAAACCCAGCCCTGGCCGAAAAAAAAAAAAAAAACTGCAAAAAAGAAAGTAAAAAAATAGCCCAAGAAAAGTTGCAAGAATGCCATTTCCTAACCTCTCTACTTTCTTAGTGATTCTTAGGTGATAATTTCAGACACCAGTTAAAAACAAAAATATGATAGGGTGAATAAATATACTAGTATGAGGCCAGAATCACTCACCTGTTCTCCAGAATCTGTGTATGTTCCAATGATTATTTTTAAAATACTGTTTCCCTTTCAAAGTAACATGACTTTGATTCAGTTTCGTTCTTTGTATACTTAGTATAGCAGTAATGAAAGGAAACATTGAGTTGGTTAGCTGGTGAAACTGTAGGCAATTGTGTTGCAATGGAGTTTAAAGACAGAGTCTGTATCAAACCCTATCTCCCCTGTGTCTGGGTCAGTACTGAGAGCGGAATCCAGCTTTTGCTCTTCTGTCAATCCAACTAATAAGGAATTGAAGAACCTGAATTAAACAATTTGCAGCCTGTCAAAACTTAGCAAGATCAAGCCTTTAAACCAAACTTGAAAGTTTTTCATGGAAATTTATTATTATAACATTTTTAATGACTAAAAATTGAAAAAAAAATTGAAACAAGCCCCTTTCTTGATAGCGGATTCTGGATGAAGAGCAGTCCATGAATGAGGACTTTTCCATACGGCGTACCGTAGAAGGCTGGGTAGAGTATGAATATGTGACTTATGGACACAGTTTGATTTCCCCTATAGTCACAGGGTTTTAAATCAAAATAAAATTAAAGCCCCATATAAGTATGGGGTGCTGTAAGACACAAAGAATGATTAAATGATGTGAGTGATTAATTACTCAAGACTTTAAAATACAAAGATGCTCTATAGTACATGTTGGGGAAGTTAAGACTCTTTAACTTTTCCATTTAAGAATATTTCACACAGGCAGCTCTACGTGTGCTACCGATGAAAGCTGGGCTGTAGGGAAGGGGCAGAGAAGCGGAGGTGACTCAGAAGAGGCAGGAATCAGCTGAGTCTCCTCTCTTGAGTAGCACAAGGCAACTACGCTCGCTTCCTCCCCTATCTGCCTCTTTCCTGAAACTCAAATTCACAAAGTGGGGATGGGATTCCCACAACATCTGAGCTACGGAACATGAAAGTGAGGCGAAGTGTACAGGAGATTTTTAACGTCCCAATAGTGATAGAGTGGAAATATTTCTCTCCATACATAATGACTACCATGGTTAATTAAACATTTTCCAGCTTGCTTTCCCTTAGCTTTTATGATTTTTATATCTCCAAAGCTAAAATAGATATCATTAAGTACTTGCCATGTCATTAAGAAGACCAACAATTATAATTTTATGGAGGGATTCTTCATGTACTTTTATTAAGAGAATACCTACTTTTGCTTTCCTCTGAGCTTAGCCAATCTAAATTTAACATCCCTTCTTTCCTCAGCAACAATATTTTCTTATTAGAAGAAAATTCTATTTACAGGAGACCCCTCCAGTGGAAAATACGGGTTCACAATGTGATAGTACGCACTTAACAAATATAGTAGGTATATTTTTCTTAAAGGAAGTTTCCCACACAACTCGGTCTCTATCAACAAGACACAGAAAATAATGTAGTGTTAATTAAGTTTTAAAATGTTCTTTCCATTTTAAGACTAATTAGCATATAACACTTTCATCAGGTTTATTGAAAATTTATAGCAGGGAATTAGCTTCACTGAACACTGCTTCATGGCATAGAAAGCCCCTTCCCCCATAATTCCCCAAATGCAATACATGCATTTAATTAGTTGTTATCTAATAGAGGAAACTTAGAATACTTTAATTCCTACAATTTCTTTCCATCTTCTATGTTAAAGATGTCTGATATTTTATTTCTATTTTGTTTGAACTTTCCCACCAAATTAGTCATCGTGCCATCAGGGTTTATGAGAAGGGCTTCAGCTACTGTGTCAAGAATTGACAGTGATGCTTAATGGAGAGACACAGTCAGAGGGGTAATATTCCTAATTGTGAAATTCCAGGTAAGGATAATGGTGGCACAAGCCGGGATGAAAATAATGCAGGTGGTCAAATGTTCTTGGAATCAAGACATATTTACAAGGCAGGTCTAACAGCTTTCACCAATTAGATACACAATGTGTGAGAAGTGAAGAAATCGAGAACATCCCCGAGGACTTTTGGCCTGAGTAGCTGGCTGGATGGAAAAAATAAAGAGGAGAGAGGTTGGAGCTGGGAGGGGGTTGAAGGGTCTGGCACTGGCTAATTTTATGATGCCTCTGTCCACTGTCTAAATACATGTGCTGGAAATTTGGGAGTTGCCAGTGTGTAGGAGGAATTGAAAGGCAGGATCTGGATGACATTAAGGGTGAGGCAATAATCAGCTTCAGGGGATCAAGACGCTGACCCATGATAATTTGAGACAGCAGTTATAAAATTGTATTGAGGAGTGATTTTGCAACAAAGAGGGAGTTCCATGGAGGGAATTTGAAGGTCAAGAAAATTATTTTTTAGTGGTTGGCGGGGTATAAGGACATATTTGATGCTGAAGAGCATAAATCAGTAGATAGGAGAAACTGATGTTGTGAGAGTGAGAGAAAGGAAGTGAGTCAATGAAAGAAAAAGGGACAGTGCCTGTGGGTGTCAGGGCACCGTCCTACACGGGAGCATGGTTACTTCATCCTCAGGAACCGGAGACAAGCCAGAGTGTATACGTACACATGCTGGTAAGTGAGTAAATGTGGTCCAGGGAGCTTGTGTTCAATCTCTTCTCATTTCTCCCATTTTATTATTGAAAATCATCAATTAAAATGTAGCAGCAGAAGATGGCTGAGAAAGGATTGAATTTTCCTCCAAAGGATGGGAAAGTAGATAATTACGGACATGTTACAGAATTTGATGGAAACCATTTACGGCCCATTTGAGGTTAGTTTACATGAATTTGCCATGAGACCAAACAGCATGGTTGGTTAGGGTGTCTCTGTCCTCCCGCAGTCAGCTCCATATATATGGAAGCTCAGCAGGAGAGGAGATTGATGTAGCCAGGCCTGGGGTGTCTCCAAGAGTGTATAATAAAGCCAGAAAGAGTCCATGAAAGATAGGGAGTATGGACAAAATATCAGGTCACCTGTTTTTAATGAACCTTAGAATATGTAAGGAGTAAATTGTGAACATGATGGGGTTGAGCGGGGGTGCAAATGTGGTTACATGAGTGGATGGGTTCCGGCTGGCTTGAAGGATTGGATTGTTGAAAATGAGATACCAGAGGGAAAATACAAGGTTGCAGTGAGCAAGTGAGGTAATTAAAATTGAGATTATGGCGGAGTTACAACTGTTATAATGGCAAGACTGGGGAATGAGTGAGAGAATTTCTGAGGTGAGGTCATAGACAATTCCTTTGAAGAAAAGGTTATGAAGGAAAGGAGAAGCCAATGTGTTACAATGATGTATTCAAATCATTAACAACTAAGAGCACAGCAGTGTCAGAGAGGCAGAAAGAGAGACAGTGATACAAGTCTGGGAAGCAAAATCTCTAGGGAATAACAGGCAAAGTCACTGGGTGCTCACAATGAGCCAGACACTAATCTGTGCAAATAATGACAACCTGAAACCTTACACAACCATACAAAGGAGCTACTATTATTACCATCTTTAAACTGAGAAATTGGGGTGCAAACAACTTCAGTAATTCATTGCGAGTCACACAGCTCACAGGTTGAACTTGTCTTACATCCCAAGCTTCCTGTATCCCTAATTACATCCTTAAACCGCTCTGCTCTGCTGCACGGAGCACATGAGGCATGAGTCACTTGTTGAGTTAGACTGCGGAAGGGGCAGGAGCAGGTGGCAGGTTTGATGACATGAGCTGAACAGCTGGGAAGATTGGCTCGTGTCAGCGAGGAGCAAGGAGCCCCCTGCAGCTTGGGAGAAACAATCACATGGTATCTGACGCCTTCCTGGAAAAGTCGAAAGGCAAGTGATGAGGCCGACGTGCTCTGCAAGGAGGAAGGAAGGGTAATAGAATGCTTCCAAAGCGCTCCTCGAATTCTGCAGATCAACGATGCCTTAATGTTTCTCATGAGTCAAATGACGTCCACATTCTCTGATGAGAAGCTGACATATAGAATGACCCACGGGACCACCCAGAGGGACTCCGGAAGTATTTAATGTAGAGAGAGATCACCACTGATCAGGGAGACTGAAGGTGACTCAGGGTAGAGTGTCTGATTAATCCACAATACCCCTGGAAAAAAAGTATGCTGGGCATTGAGAGAGTGAAAGTGCCGGGCCGGGCAGAAGCTCCCTGCTCCAAGTCCCCTTAGCTTTCACGGGTCCCTCCAACTCTCTTCCCAGGGCACAGACACCACACAAAAGATGTGGGGGAAAGCCAGCTACAATCCTGGATCAGAATGTAGGTCCCCACCTCGGCAGGCTTGAGCTTGGTTGATGAGTCCCTCGGAAAGTACGTTCTAATCTCTGAAGTAAATTTCAATGACTCTAAAATGAAAGAAAATGGAACAGAAAGGACACAGAGTGGCTCAAATTTTCAATGCAGTTCAGGAGGAAAACTTCCCTTGCAGAAACAAATAACAAAAGAACAAGAAGAGAGAGAGAGAGGTGCTACGTGCTTACGACCCTCAAGTCCACTTCTCTTCCCTAACTAGTTACGCTGGTCTCTGTCTCTACGCCTGCCCATTACCAGCCATCCTCACGCAGCTACCGGAGCAAGACTTAAAGCAGAAAACATATTAAAAAGTCAAATTCGGCACTGGTATCTCATTTCACGGGGAGGATCTCAGTTGAAGTTTCTCTATACCCTACAAGGCCGTGTAGTATCTAACCCTACCTGCCTGGTGGACCTCAGCTTCCACCACTTTTCTCCTTTCTTTAGAATTTGCTAAGTTCCTTCTGCCTTTAGACTTTGACCTTGCTATTTCCATCTGCCTGGAATGTTCTCTTCCAAGATTTTTATGGAGCTGGTCCTTCATTTCGTTTGGCCTCTGTCCACATGACAACTTCTAGGAGTGGCTTCTGTGACCTCCCTAGTGAAAGATGCTGTCACACTTGGGCATTTCCTGTGCAATTTCTTCATAGCACAATCAATATTCAAAATTATCTATTCATTTGTCTTTTTATTTGTGTTCCCCTCTACAACCAGGATGCAAAAGTCTGTACAATCAGGGAATTTTTGTCACGTTTACCATTACATCCCCAGTACTAGAGCTTTGCCTAGCATGCAGTAGATGTTCAACAAATACTGTGCAAAAATTCATAGATTGTTATTTCAAATATTTATGCTGCACATAGTAATTTAATAATATCTGTAAAGAAAAATTCTTTATTGGAGCAGAAAACTTTCCAGTGGAGTAGAAATGTGTATTAAGAAAATTGGCTAGAAATCATACTTCCTAAGCAATGTTTTCCATGACAAGTTATATTGCGTATTAGGGTTGAATCAGGAAAGCAAAATAACGATAAGCTATGGGCTGAGAGATTCACTCTATCAGGAATGTCTGAAAGGGTGAATTGGGAAGTCACAGGGGATACAAATCAGTCAGCATGAGAAACCAAAGATATTCACACCTAAGTGGAACTAAGTATGGTGCTGATGGAGAAGTTTCTGGGACAGTCCAGGGGTCTGCCTGCAGCTCTCTGGTGATGAACATGAAGCCCTTGGCTGGCAGTGTCAGCAGCTACTAAGAGAATTGGAAGTGGAAGAGAGGAGAGTCTAAAGGACAAGCTAGAACCCACCAGCCTGTCCCTACTGTGTGTCACTGCGACATCAGATCTCGTCACAAGGTTTCATGACAATCTTCAGGGAGCAGAGGGCCCCGGTTTCCTTCTCCTACCCAACTCACATGCAAGTACCACTTTTAGCCAACTCTAACCCAGCGCCTAAAGGAAGGGGACTACAGCAAAAATAGGTCCAGCTCAGCCAAGTGAACACAAGGAAGAAACCTCACAAGTAAAGCTGGGACCATTTATACTTGTAAGAGACAGAAGTTCAATAAAGTAACACCATATAGATAAATCTGTTGTAAAGGGTATGTAGGGATCTCTTAAAACACAAATGTGGGAAAGGTTGGAATTGGGGATCGGGAAGCCCTCTAACCATCTCTAATCTATGGTTCTTCAGTGTATCTTCAGTCTTTCTGCAAAGTACCTTTTCTTCTTTCACGTGGGAGTAAACTTGGCCCAAGTTTGCTGATGTAGGTAATCCATGTGAAAGCAAATGAATGTTCTGTTTCTCAAGCTTCATCTTTTTCTCTTGATTTCAAATTTTCAAGGAAGAATCTTTAATTTACCTAGGTTAGGTAGGTCCTAACCCGTGAATCCAACCAGCTCTGACCATTGAGAGGAGTCAATGTATAAAATTGATGCTAGAGGCTCATGGCTAAGAGGTGATACTCGGAAAATTAGCAAAAAAAAAAAAAAAAAATTGTGATGCATGTCCAGAAAGGTTATGTAAGTATATATTAATACATAAATGTTGGAGTGAATAGAACATTGTATCCATGGAATAGCAATTGTATATCTAATGAAACAATATGGTTATGAGCCTTTTTGTAATTTTTCTGCAAAATAAATTGGAATTGTAACTTTATATTTTGTGCCTCCTCTCTCCCTATAAAAAGATAGCAAGCATAAATATTTTTAATTAAAAGAGAAAAAAACACAACTGGACTCTAAAATAAGACAAATATACCTAATATTCAAAAATGGAACAAAGAGGAAGTGGAGAGGAATCTGCAAGGCAGATGAGCTTTTGACTCAGAAAAAGACATGGGAATTGAAGTTTCTGAGGGGCAACACATACCAAAGTGTCTTGGGTTACAAGGGCGACCATGTTAACTCATTAAAATTGATGGCTGGTGTGGAACTCCCTGTTTTAGAAAAGAAATCTGAAAAAAAAAGTCTGTTTCCTGGGTTAAATATTCGATGACATATTACCTAAAAAGGTAGGGAGATAGCCAGAATATAGAGAAGTACACCAGCTGCCTGAAGGACTGATCGCCGGATGCAGGTGATAAAAGGCCTCGTTCTCAACAGATGGCACTCAGGAAGATGGGTCAAAGTAACGGGGGTGGGGGTGATGGAGAGATTTAGATAAAGTGGGAAACAGCAAAGGAACTGACATCTCAAAAGTATTGGAACAAAAAATGCAGTTCTAACAAAATTAATTCAAAATGTAATGCAGATGAGATTACATAAAAATAATTGAATGAGATATATAAAGTTTTTTAAATTAGTAATAATAAAGTAATTAAATAGATGCAAGGTTAAGATTCAAGGAAATGACAAGAAATCATGAATTAAAAGCAAATGATGAAATAAAAACAGATAAATATATGTCTTAATTTTCTGAGTAACAGATTACCAAAACCTTAATGGCTAAACACAACATATATTTATTTTATTTTATTTTATTTTATTTTATTTATTTGAAATGGACTAGAGTGCTGTGGCATCACAGCTCACAGAACCTCAAACTTTTGGGCTTAAGCGATTCTCTTGCCTCCACCTCCCAAGTAGCTGGGATTAAAGACGCCTGCCACAATGCCTGGCTACTTTTTTTTCTTCATCTATTTTTTTTTTAATAAATCATAGCTGTGTACATTAATGCAATCATGGGGTAATAGGGTACAATGTGCTGGTTTTATATGCAATTTGAAATATTTTCATCAAACTGGTTAACATAGCTTTCACGGCATTTTCTTAGTTATCGTGTTAAGACATTTATATTCTACATTTAGTAAATTTCACCTGTACCCTTGTAAGATGCACTGTAGGTATGGTCCCACCAATAACCCTCCCTCCATCCATCCTCCCTCCTCCTCTCCACTTCCCCATATTCTTGGGCTATTCACAGTAGGACTGAGTACATTACATACTTTTTCTTCCATTCTTGAGATACTTTACTAAGAAGAATATGTTCCAGCTCCATCCATATAAACATGAAAGAGGTAAAGTCTCCATCTTTCTTTAAGGCTGCATAGTATTCCATGGTGTACATGTACCACAATTTATTAATCCATTCGTGGATCGATGGGTACTTGGGCTTCTTCCATGACTTAGCAATTATGAATTGAGCCACAATAAACATTCTGGTATAGGAAAACTTCTACACTGCTGGTGGGAATGCATACTAATACGTTCCTTTTGCAAAGATGTTTGGAGAACATTTAAGGATCTAAAAATAGACCTAATATTATAATTCCTCTACTAGGTATATATCCAGAAGACCAAAAATCACATTATAACACCTGGCTATTTTTTGTTTGCCGTTGTCATTGTTGTTTAGCAGACCCAGGCTGGGTTTGAACCCGCCAGCTCTGGTGTTTGTGGCCGGTGCCCCAGCTGCTGAGCAATAGGTGCCAAGCCACAATATATATTTATTCTGTCAAAGTTGCTATGGTCAGGAGGCCAAGTGCAGTTTATCTATATCCTCTGCTAAAAGTCTCCCAGGTTGTAACCAAAGCACTGGCCAGGCCTTGCTCACATCCGAGGCTTGGGCACCTGTTCAAAGTTCACCTTGGTGGGTGAAATCCACTGTCTTGTGGCTGCAAAAGTCCTGGTAACTTGTTTCTGCAAGGACCAGAGGGGAGCAACCTAGCTGTTCCTATATCTAACATCTGCCCCCTATTTAAAGTGGTTTGATTGCTTAGAACAAGCCCACTCAGAATAATTTCCCTTTGGATTATGCTAAAGTCAATGAATTAAGGACTTGGACCACAACAGGAATTTTTCAAAGAAAGCTCTCATACACAAAGACGGATTTGTCTGTCCTGTCTCTAATGCCTGCTGTCCTCCACGGAGGGAAATTGAACCTTTGCGCCAGAGATACAAGGTATACTCTTGCATGCCCAGCAGTTTATAAGACCAATAGAAGGAAAAATAGCCCATATTTAACTTCTAATCCTATTTATATTTTTCACTTTTAAGAGGCTTTTTTTAAATTTGTGTATGTTTGACAATGTTTACAATTTGCAAGCAGAACATGCACCACCTGTGTGAAGGATAGCCTAAGTTTTACATATTGGTGGCCAAATATTTGAATATTGCTGCATTAAGTAGGGATTCTGCAGCTTCAGAAACATATGTATAACCTAAAGTGCTTTTAAAACGCAGTTCCCTGCCCCCCATGCAAAATGTTTCAGTTTAGTCAGTTTGGGGTTAGGCCCTATCAGGCTGCACCTTTAACAAGTGCCTCAGATGATTCTGAGGCCAGTTTCAACAGACTATATTTAGAAATCAAATGTTTGAGAACATCGGTTCTCAACCTGTGGGTCGCCACCCCCTTTGGAGGTCAAATGACCCTTTCCCAGGGGTCGCCTAAGACCATCCTGCATATCAGATATTTCCAGTGCAATTCGTAACAGTAGTAAAATTACAGTTAGGAAGTAGCAATGAAAATAATTTTCTGGTTGGGGGTCACCACAACAAGAGGAACTGTATTAAAGGGTTGCGGCATTAGGAAGGGTGAGAACCACTGTTCTAGAACAGCACTCTCCTAAACAAGTATCACCAGTAAGGAGATGGCAGCTTAATTTCTTCAAATTTCTGCAGTAGAGCAAGCTTTATGTTGTCTATATGACTTCAGTGACAGAATGCTACATTAGGCCACCTATTTTCAATTTATATTGACAGCAAAAAAAAGGATATGGCTTTTAGGATAATTTCCAGACAAAGAGGGCTTTTTTATTTTTATTTTTATTTATTTTTTTTTTATCCATAGGAAAAACATTTTGTTTGAGTGGGAACTTTGTGCTGTGTGTATGTTCTTTTCAAAGATGCCCCCGAGCCCCAGGGCCAGAAGACCACTCCTGCTCCGCTTGGAGACCACTTGTGAAATCTATCTTGATTGCATGCCACAATAGTTTCAGGAGACATACGTCCTCTTGCCATTTTACTGGTGTGAAAACAGGGAAACAATAACAAAAGACAGAGCAAGAACAGAAGCTCAGTTGACCCAACTTCAAAAACCAAACGTTGCCACCTACTTCCGAAAGCATTTCCCAAGCATGAGTCCCAGCACTGCTACCCTGTGAGCCTTGTCCCTATTGAAGTCCGTGTGGTGTGGAAATTCGGCAGAAATTTAAATTTTCTGCAGATAAAGGTTGTATACCTAAGGTTTAATTTTGCCACTACTTTTATAACCCTTGAGCATGCCTCAGTACAGCAGCTTTTGTATCTTAAGTAAAAAATAGGTTTGATTTGGGGGAGAGGGGTTGAGAGTCAAGACTGAGGTGCCGGAATCTTTCTCTGCATCAGCAGATCAGCCTGTCTCCAGTTGGCTGGTTTGCTGACCCAGATATTCGCAGGGTTCAGCCAGCCCTGTGGGGTAATCTAGTCCTGTACTTTTGGTTTTCCCTGCAGGGTCTCTAAAGAGGACTAAATCTATGCTTATGAGCCTCTAATTATCACCATATGGAAATTCAGGGAACAGGAGATATGTTTATCACCAAGCATTATGGAGTTCTTAATCAGCAAGGTTTTAAAGCATTTATGAATGCCTTGATGGAGTACTTTGCTAAAAGCTGAAGATATCATCATAAACAACCCTTGATTTAAAGAGTTTCTTTCAAATTATTGATCATACTCAGCCAGAATCCAGAATCCCTAAATTCTTTAGCCAAGGAGGCTACCTACAGCTACTCCTACCTAAGGGACCAATTTGGACAAGAACACCAAACAAATGCAAATAAGATTATGTTAAATAGCCTTGTTATTTCTAAAAATACAGTATTGGCAAACCTCACTGACTCGTAGCTCTCCCACTCATAATACTTTCCCCCTGTGGCCTCTTAAGATCCATACTAAGAGTCAACGCTTTTTCCTATCCCCATTTATGGAAAACGAAGCATTTTTTGATTTATGTTAAATGAATATTGTGTTTTGAATAAGATACAAGTCAGTGAGGTTTTCCATGAGCATACATTTTTAAAAATACATTTCCTGGCATGAAGGAGCTGGAGACCCCCATCCAATAAAACAAGTTCTAAAGAATCACACTAAATAAAATAATTGGGGGGTAAAAATAAGGAGTGCCCATCTTATCATCATATGCTCTTAAAGCTATAGACTAAAGCTATAGAAATTGTGGGTATTATTATCTTTCAACAAGTGGAGAGCGGTCTGCACAGAGATAGAACATGACCGCATTAATTTCTTAGTCTTTGAAGAGAAAGAATCTCATCTTCACCATCAAACACACATGTATTTTTTTTCAAATGTAATTTATATGATAAGACGTACAATATTCTTTTTTTAAAGCTAAAGATCTTCTGAGTTCCTTTTACTGAATTTCATGATATTATCACAGGCTGTTTGGGATTTGATCATCAGGAAAGAAGTTTCTACTGGCAAAGAAATATAGAATTTTAGAGCTAGGTCATTATGCTTTGTTTAAGCTTAGTTTTAAATATGAGCTCTTTCTAGAGAAAAGTGAATTTATTTATGTAAAATATGCATTTTTTGTGCCAGAACAGAAAGCAAAGACAGCAAAAAAAGTCAAAATGTGTTGTACCTGAGAGAAATCATATTCATACACTTAATTTGATAAGTATACAGATTCTACTACTCATGTTTTGAAAGATTATTTATTTTGAAATAACACTGATTACTCATTAGGAATAGGGAAGGGAGTAAAATGAAGACCAGAACAGAAAGATAACCTCAGTAATGCAAGGAGTTAGCTATGGAGTATGACGAAACGTGTCCCGTCTTGGAGATAATAATCAAATCGCCTCCCTGTCTCATTCATTTATTCCTATGTATTATTTGATGTGCCCAACTCCTCTACTGACGTGCATGCTTATTTGAATGTGGAGGCCACATCACATTCCTCTGTGTACCTGCAACTTTGCTTAGAAGAGTGATATGCTCAAAAGTTTATCAAGGACTTTGTTAAATAAAAACAAATTTTATAAATGTATTAGAGACTCAGTTATTATTGCATTTAAAGAAATATATAACATGACCTCAGAAGTTCAATTATTATTGGCAACATCTAGATTTATGACATTAAAATGAGAAATTCAAGCATACTAGCCAATAAAATGATTCCTGAAGATACTTGCAGTCATAATTTTGGTTTACTTTGGTTAGGCAAACATGATTTTTACTTGCTCGCTTTATAACCATGTAATCAATAGCTGTAAAAAAATCCACCTGGAAATTATAGTTCATGTGCTTTGGGCTAGTAAAGATCTAATATCTTGGGTGTCTTATTCAAAATAGTATTATTGAATGCTATGTGGTTGATGACAATTTTCCCTGTACAAAGCATACTTCCAAAAAAAAACCCAAAACATTAAATTTTCAAAAAACAAGTTGCAAATTAAAATCTTCTACCATAACTTGAGAAGATAACTTCTTACATGCAAATGGTATAAAGTGGTAGTATGGGACAAATGGATGTTGAAGACTATTAGAGTTGGAAAGTTTACCTATTTCTCAATGTAATTATGAATATAGACCATGTGGAATAGTGAAGAAGTCAGCAACCTTTTAGATGTTTTGACAGAGAAAGTAGGTACTATTTCTTATAAGCTCATCATGTGCTAAACACCTTGTTGAATGTTTTGTATAAGTATCCATTATCTACTGAATATTTTCACAGTCCCTAGAGATGATAATTATCACCCAGCATTTTACAGATATGAAACTGAGATTCAAAGATGTAAGATGAATACTTCAAGGGCAAGTGCTAGATCAGAGATTTGATGCCAAGGGTTGTGTTCTTAAACTTCCCAGGCAAAGCATAGTTGATGATGGTTTTCTTCTGAAATAACTAGAAAAATCAACAACAAAAAAAATAGAAATGAAGCAGAAGACCGAGCATTGTAGATGATATCATGCCTGGAAGTGCTAACAATGGTTTTGGTTATGAATGCAGAAACCATACCAAGTATAATAAAGCACAATCTACCTCTGTATCCATTGAAATTGTCAGCGCAGTTCCTGTTTTAACATGAAGTACTAAGTACAGAAGTCATCAAGTAAAGAATATATTTTTTATGTGACGTTAAAATCAAAGTAAACCTATTATTACTAATAATATCTGTCAGTCAGATTGGATTTTTTTTTAAATTTTTAGGTTGGAGCTGATACATGAAGGTAAATGGCATTTAAATTTTTTTCAGTGGTGTGGGTTCCTTACAGTGAAGCAAAGAAAACAAAAGTAACATTTCCTAATTTGTATTCATTGAAAACATTCCTTTGTATTTACTCCTCCAGATATCTACTGAATACTTACATGTTCTTACTGTTTGTTTTTTTTATTTGATGTTCTTTGCAAGGACCCACAATTGAAAAGAAAGTCCAGAATGAAGAAGAAATAAAGGAGGCATTAGTGTCTAGTTTCCTGTATTTTAAAACTCTAATGAATGTACACCTGGTAGTTGAAATGCTGTCTATAATTTAAAAGAACAAAATGATAAAAAGTAACTTTCTGTGTCTTTAAACATTTGTGACAAGATAGTTTGAGATTTCACAAATATCTGCCTCCTCGATCCTAATTCAGTGATGTAGTATGTAAGTTTTCTCACACCACTTTGGCCCTATTCCCTGATTTAAAAAAATAAAATATTGTCAACATTAACAGATTATTGCCCTACTTAATAGAATTTCTCAAATCCATGCACTTATAATTATTTAAAAGCTGAAGATTTGGGCTCAGCACCCATAGCACAGTGGTTATGGTGTCAGCCACACACACCGAGGCTGGCAGGTGCGGACCCAGCCCAGGCCTGCTAAACAACAATGACAACTGCACAAAATAGCCAGGCATTGTGGCAGGCACCAGTAGTCCCGGCTACTTGGGAGCCTGAGGCAAGAGGATCACTTAAGCCCAAGAGTTTGAGGTTGCTGTGAGCCGTGACTCCACGAAACTCTACTGAGGGTGACATAATGAGACTCTCTTTCAACAACAACAAAAAATAATAATAATAAAAACAGAGGATTTTGAGTGTACACATTTCCTAGCTAACTGGAAAACACAGCATGAACTACAATAATCAATGGACTTTTACAAGGAGAAGGATTCTGTCCTGAGCACTAACACTGATCATTTATAAATGGCTTATGATTTCCATCGGAAAGCGCATTATGAATGAATGTCCTACACAGGCTTGAGAGGGATGAATCTCAATAGCAAAAACTACTGGTTTATACACATTTGTTGAGGAATTATTGGGTCCATAATGTGGGGGATTCAGAAACTGCATACAGAATACCTCAAAAAGGTGAGTCTTGCCTTTTGGCAGCTTCAATCAAGTATGCTAAGACCAAAGGGAAATGTGTAATATCTACAAAACATTAGAATTAGTGAGAATATGAGAATATTTTCTAGTTCAGAAACCAAGAATAAATACCACTTTATTTGAAAAATATACAAATGTTGTTTTTCAAATTTGAAGTTTATTCTATAAGCTTCTCTGTGGGAATATCAACCAGGCTCATAGAAATGCTATCACTACCTTGGTTTTTAGTACCTTTAGTAAAATTATATTATAGTAATCATCTGTTAATTTCTCACATAACTTCTATATTGAGCAAGCAAAACACATAGGGTGAAATTACAAATAAATTATCTTCTCACTATTTCCATCTCAAACTTATTCTATGGAACTAGTTCTTTGCATTCTATAAGAGTCACAGAAATTCCTACAGTATTTCTGGTCACTCTAAGATGACTAAAGTATTTTTTTTTTTGATTAACTATTAGTCAATTTTAGCTTTCAATTAACTTTTCACTTAGGTACTAGAAAAATCTGTTATTTAGCACCTGAGTTACATATCTCGATAGGAAATGGTGTGCAGAGATTCCTACCTTTCTCATATCTATAAATGGAAAAGGCATTCCATTTGTTTTTTGCTTCCAATTTAAATTTGGGGGGGCAGTGCAGTTTTTGGCTGGGGCTAGGTTTGATCCTGCAACCTCCAGTATATGGGGCCGGCATCCTGCTCCTCAGTCACAGGCACTGCCCTGCTTCCAATTTAATTTTTTTTCCACCAGTTTTTGGCCAAGGCTGGGTTTGAACCCACCACCTCTGGTATATGAGCCCGGCGCCCTACTCTTTTGACCTACAGCGCCACCTCCAATTTAATTTTTTTTTTATTGTTGGGGATTCCTTGAAGGTACAAGAAACCATGTTACACTGGTTGCATTTGTTGGGTAGAGTCCCTCTTACAATCGTGTTTTGTTCCCAAAAGCTGTGGCACACACCAAGACCCCACCCCCTCGCTCCTTCCCTCTCTCTGCTCTTCCTTTCCCCACCCCTCCGTCACCAATTTAATTTTTTAAAATATTTCTCTATTTGGTTTATTTTTCCATAGGCACAGCACTTTATCATCTATATTGAATTTCACCTACCTGGGCCTCATGATGCTATGCCAACACCAAGAAGGCAAAAGTAATTTATCAAACCTCAAACTTAGCATATGTCACACAAGGGAGATCACAATCCATGTGTCACTTTTATCAGAGGTTGGCATTACATTGGCCCTTTACCACTAAAGTATCAACCCATTTAAAATGCACCTTCAAGGCATGCTCAACCATGTGAGTGGTCAGGATTTCCACCTGAGAACACTTTTAAACCAAAATGCAAGAAGGGAGAGTCACATGTAGAAAATGGTCTTGCTGAGGTGAGCAAGTGGTGATCTCAGAACTACGGACATAACAGGAATGTTTAGGAGAGTATAGGAGAGAAGTAGGAGCTGTGCAAAGGGGGGCCTGGAAAGGCCCCATCAAAGGTTCCCAGGAGTCACAAAAACTGAGGGTTTGGTGGGTCCTTAGCTGAGATCTAAACCATGAAAATACCAGACCTAACAGAGGGACCACTCACAACTGAGATCTAAAAGGAGATATGAAAATTATACAAGGCAAGGAAAAATATAGTTTAGGCCCCTGCAGAGGGAAAAAATCTCACTGAGCACGTCAAGCATTGAGTTGAGACATAGTAAAAGTAGAACCTGAGATCAAACCTACACCCTAGAATGAGGGTTATGCATTAAGACTAAGAAAAGAAAATATACCCGTCCTAAGATAGCATAAAACTAAGCCTGATGAGATCAAGACTATTTTAACTGCTTGCCAGAACAAAGCAAAACACCACTTAAAGGAAAATAGCATAATCCAGCCTCCCTCCATCCTATAACTCACAATGACCAGCATACATTGAAAAATTACTAGATTTGTGAATAAGCAGAAAATGGTCCCAGTCTCAAGGGGGAAAACATAATCTCAAAAAAACCAAAACCCAAAGATGACACAGATGCTTTAAGTATTATACAAGAGCCTTAAACTACTATTACAGTAGTAGTTTAGTTCAAAAGTCTTAAAAGTGAAGATGGGCCTGGGAGTAAATAGCTTAGTAATATAAGAACAGACATTATAGAACAGAGTCATATAGAAATTAAAAATACTATATTTGAAATGAAAAATAATCCACTGTATAGCTGATTGGACATTGCATAAATAACCACTGATTTTTAAGAAAGATTAAAAGAAATTACCCAATCTAAAAATGAAAGTGGGGAAAAGTGAAAAATAAAATTGATACAACTTCAGTAACCTGTCAGAAAATAGCAATTGGTGTAAACACATGTTGTTAGACTTCAGAAAGAAGAGAAAACAAAAGAGATAAAGGAGAAAAAAATTTTTAAAGAAATAATTACTAAAATTTTCACTAATAGGGTGGGAAATACCAACCTATTAATCCAAGAAACTCAGTGAACCCAAATTCAAAGAAAACCATATCTAGGGGCATTGTTGCCAACTGACGAAAATCAAAGATAAAGAGAAAATTGTAAAAGCAGTCAGAGAAGAAAGGCATTGTATATGAGAATAATAAGTCTAAAGGGTTATTTCACATCAGAAATAATGGAGCCCGATTAATGATAAGTTGGTATCTTTTGATTGTTGCCAGCAAACCAAACTTCTATATCCAGTGGAAAAAAACTCTTCAAATATGCACAAGAAATAAAGACATTTGCAGATAAACAAAAGCAGAAAGAATTTGTCTCCAGAGATCTGTGCTATTAGAAATGCTAAATAAAGTTCTTCAGCGCCAAAGGGAAATAATATAAAATGGAAATATATGTCTAGAGGAAGAAATGAACAACGCACAAAATGATGAATATGTACATAAATATAAGAACACTTTATTTCTTCTCTTAATTTTTAGAAAAGACAAGTTACTATTCAAAGCAAAAAGATAGTATCTTCTTGTGAAGTTTATAATGTATGTAAAAGTAAAATATATAAAGACTGTAACACAATGGATGAGGATAAATGAAACAAATTGTAAAATATTTATACTTCATAATATAACTTGTATAATATTCATTCTCACTACACTGTAGTAAGTTAAGGATGCATACTGTAATTTAGCAACCACTGGATAAAAAGTCAAAAAAGGAAATAAAATGGATTGCAAAAAATATTTAATTCATGTAAAAAATGTAGGAAAAATATAGGTGACAAAGTGCAAAGAAGTCATAAGGTGATAGATTTAAATCCAATCCTATCAAAAAGTTAATTGTATAAAAGCAATCAATCACATCAGCTAAATGAAAATAAACTAAACACATTAATTAATATCAGACTTTCAGACTGGATGAAAAAAGCAAAGACATGCTTTCTCCAAGAGATATTCTTTAAGCCAAAGTTTCTCACATATCTATGATATGAGTAATACTCTGTAATGCATTTATATCTCAAGAAAGGTGTAATAATCTTATGACTTGGGAAATTTAAAATCTTGTTAGGCATTGGATAAGAGAAAGGTACTGTTTAGAAACACGAAAAACAAACTAATCAGATTTGTCTTGAATGCAAGAAACTGAGTAGATTTTGCTGTTTAAACAACCTTAATTCTCTTCTTTCATTGGGGAATAAGACAATCCATTTATAGTAAAATATATTGATCTTTTTTTTTTTGTCTTCGTGTTCTTAGATTATTTCTCTTTAGTGACAACTAATTGCATTTAACTCTCTTATTTACTTTCTCCTTTAAATTTTCTTACAAGTTTACAAGGTGCCAGATAGTTCCCCCACCGCAAGGAATAATCTGTCATGTTTCTATAAAAACACAAATCTTAAAGGGTATTTTCCAGTGCCTTTCTTATTTGTACTTAAATTGTATTAACTCAGAGTTGAGCATTAATAATTGTCTTTTTTTTTTAATGCTCTAATTTTTAGAAGTTTTAGATTTACAGAAAAATTGATGAAACAGTACAGGGGTGTCTCAGATGTTTGCAACCAGTTTCCCCTAATATGAAGTTTTTACATGAGTTTTTTTGGTTGCAGTTAATGAACCAATGTTGATACATTATTATTAAAGTCTGTACTTTATCATGTCTCCTTAGTTTCTCCCCAATGTTTTCTTTCTGTTGTAGGATCCCGTCTAAGACTCCATCTTACATTTAATTTGTCACACGTCTCCTAAGGCTCCTCTTGGCTATGGAAAGTTTCTCACTTATCTCTTGTTTATAATGACCTTGATAGATTTGTTTGTTTATGTTTTTGAGGCAGAGTCTCACTTTGTCCCCCATGGTAGAGTGCCATGGCATCATCATAGCTCATAGCAACCTCAAACTCTTGGACTCAAGTCATCTTCTTGCCTCCGCCTCCTGAGTACCTGCGACCACGGGTACCTGCCACCCTACTAACTTTTCTGTTTTAGTAGAGATGGAGTCTTGCTCTTACTCAGGCTGTCTCAAACTCCTGAG
>CAUYON010077712.1:0-11652 GCA_963573935.1 Arctocebus calabarensis | reverse complement strand
ACTGCCTTTGAACAATTTTGCAGCTGTTTCTTCCATGTTTAATTTTGTTTTAATTTTTTTTCACAAGCTGGGCAACTTAGGAAACCCTGTTGCTACAAACAACAACAACAACTAAAAAACCTAAAAATAAAATTCTCTGGGTATGGCGACACACCTGTAGTCTTAGCTACTTAGGGGGCAGAGATGGGAGGATTGCTTGAGCCCAGCAGTTTGAAGTTGCTGTGACCTAGATCATACCACTGCACTCCAACCTTGGTGACAGGGCAAGACCCTGTCTCTAAAGAATTTTTTCATTTAATTCTCAAACCAAAATTATCTTTGTTATTTCTCTCTTCACCCTTCTGGATCATAGGAAGTCTGTGACATTTTACTCATGTCACTCTAAAATGATCATTGACAAGTTAAACCGCCTGGTGGCAAGTGTACATGTGGTTAAAGAACCATTTACATTGATCTGTCTGTGTAAACTATATTACATGCAATAGATCAAAATGTCCCATAGTACCTCACAGCCTGTGAATCTATGTTTCCAAATGATCTGTGAATTCCAGTATATAACAGAGTAAATGATTTTTATTAGGTATAAGTAAGACATGGCCACATTTGGGTGGTAACTGACATGTTGGGAGTTTGGTCATCTTGGTCTAAGTGGCACACCAGTGACCTGGTAGGGGGGAGCTTCTTTAAACTTTGTACTGATAAACAGGGAATGATATTACTACCTGTTTCCTATTTCTCAGAGCTCTTGCATAGATAAAAATAGTAAGAAATTTCTTATGTCAGAAAATTATACTCTACATATACAGGTTTTTATTTTTTTATATAGGTTCTTATAATTCATGTTTATTGCTTATGACTGGGGTTCTAAGTCAAACAGAAAGAACTAGGTGAGCCTTGATCACTACTACTCATTTAATGAGTTGAGTCCCTATTTGATTTATTTCTCTTAAAACTGATTAAACAATTTTTCTTTTTTTTTTTTGCAGTTTTTGGCAAGGACTGGGTCTGAACCCGCCACCTCTGGTATATAGGGCCAACACCCTAATACTCTTTGAGGTACAGGTGCCTCCCTAAATAATTTTTCTTTAACCTATTGCAAGCTGCTTAAAAAATGAACAGTTTCAGTTCTGTAGTAAATGGTAACTTGATCCAGCCGCTGCTTGGGGCCACTTGATCAAACAGTCTCAAGAAGCATCCATGAATTGTAATACGCAAAATGTGGCCTGGGAGTTCACGGTACAAAATGACATCAGATGTCATTTATATAAAATATCTGTTCAAATATTATGCTGTTTGGCTTTCTTATGATTCCTCTATTACCAGTTTTCTTTTCTGCCCACATTATTTCAAGACAGGATCATTTTTGAGTTGTGCAAAATAATGAGAAAGGATTAAAAAACATTTTAACTGGTTGATTTCAGTCATTAGAAATTTCAACAGATGTTTCAGTTATTCTGGAAAAAATATTTCTTTCTCACTTTTTTATCTTGCTGGCTGTTTTGAAGTTGTGTTTTTTTTCTTTTTTCTTTTTAGGTACTGATTATTTATGTCAGCCCAAACTTTCTGACTGGGTGATTATTTCAGAGCCATTATTATTGCATATGCTTCAGTGATGTGTACAGTGACTTCTTTTATTTTGTATAGCAGTTTTTTTTTCAGACAAAAGCATATTTTATCTTATTTATATATTCATTCCTTTTCCCTGTGGTTTGATTATTTTCAGTCAATATTTTATCAGTGCTGTGACTGTGAGGCTAAGGATAAATTTTGTGTATTCCGTATTCATTTTTAAATTAAAACATCAAGGTAGAAACTGATTGTGGAAGGAGTAGGAAGTAGGTCATAATGATGGATAACCTCCTTAGAGACATGTTTTGGGGGGATAGTGTACTGTTTGATCAACAAATTCTACCAAAGCAATAGTAACAAGATTCTGTTATTGTGCATTTTTTAGTTTAGTGTTTTTATTATTTCAATTATTTTTTTCTTCCACCAACACCATATTGTTTTTAAACACATTTTGGAATACATGTAGTAGACAAGATAGTATTTATCGTGTAGGAAAACATTTCAGTCCCACATACTGTTACACCCCAATGGAGTTGTATTGCCTGTCCCACAGGGGAGAACCAATACCCTGAGACATTGGGGTGGCAGTGGGGGAGATTAATAATTGCAGAGTGCTAAGCAAAGAGGTGGTGGAGACCCAAGCAGGCGACAGTTCTCAAATCCATCTTCCTAAGAACTTGGAAGAAAGGATTTTTAAAGATACTTTGTCAGCAAATGGTTAGACAGTTGAGTCTGCTAATTGGTTGGGTTTAGGGCAAAATGATTAGGGCTGTAAGAATTGGCTTCTCATGTTGAGTTAGCTCTTTGGCAGGGTTGCAGTACCAGCTGAGTCATGCTCTTGGTGTGGGTCCCGGGTCTGGGTGGGTCAGCCAATCCACCGGAATGCAGGGCCTGGAAGATATCTCAAAAGCTAGCACTGGGTTTCACAAGGGTGGTGCTATCTAAGGAGAAAAGTTAAGACCCTTTACAGCCATCAGCGATGTGACTCCTGAGTAGCAAATATAGGAAAGCAAACTAGGAGACAATGGCTGGTTATTGTTAATCATTTTTAACTGCGAGACTGTGCCTTTGCAGAGTTGAGGCTCTTACCACGGTTTCCCTTTGCCACCTCTTTGTAAAAAGTGCCTTTAAGGCTATTTGGGAAGTTTACAAAAGGTTAAAGGATTGAAATATCCTTTGAGGAAAATACACTAAGACCCTAGAAATGAATATTTATTAACCCTTAATAAGAGATTAAAAAAGATCATTTTTTTCAAAACATTTTTAATCTCCCAACCTAAGATATTCCATATTTTTATTTCAGAGAACTTTGACAGTTCAGAAAGTACAAAGTTAAACATGAGTGGCTGTTTTAAGAAGGAATAAGAATTGGTCAAATTGATCTCCCAGGCATTGATTAATCACTTTGTTGGTGTCTTAATATGTCTTTTTGACTTTGTGGCTTTTTTTTAGTAGAGAAAGAACTACCTTCTACATCTGCTGATAATACAAATCGTGATTAGCAAGGAGAAGTTCATCAATCTCGATTCTCCAGCAGCAAGGGAGTAGAGTGGAAAGTGGACCAGTTTCAGAAGATAATATAGGACCTAATGATCTAAATGTGGTCACAACTAAATTGACATTAGTGGCAATTAATGTTGGTAATATCTGCATAATAGTTTCAGTTAATTTGCAGAACATATCAGTGCCACTTGAAAACATCACCTGTTTTGGAGGCAGACATTGGACAAATACGTATGAACACATAGTATTGATGGAGTCAGCGTGCTCAGGGGTGAGTGTGTAACGCACATCCCTATAGTTTATGTAACCATCAAGCCCTCATTACTATCTCTCTGTTACAGACACAGAAATCGAGTCACAGCACCACTGCTGCACACATGCTTGACTCGTTCCACTTACAGGACGCTGATACTCAAATCTAATCACTCTGAACTCTAGGCCACTGCATATAGATCACTGGAGGGGCTTGTGTAATGCAAATGTCTTTGTCCCATGCCTAAGAATTTTAATTTGGTAATGTTAGTTGGGGCCCAAAACTCTACATTTGTAAAGATCTCTTCAGCGATGGCTTTATTGGCCCACAGAACACATTCTGAGTAGTGCTGATCCAGGCTCCACTAGCCAGAGGTATTGTCTACTATTGTATTACATCCTAAACACAGACTGTGATTTATTAGTTACATCTCATTTATCCAAACCTCTGCCATCTATCAACTTCACCTTTCTGAAAAACAAATAAGAAAGAGGAAGTAAACAAAAAGATAATGTGGAATTTTACACATAATTGACCATGTCTAAGCAATTACAAATTATACTATTAATTCATAAGAGAGCTTCTTTTCTCTAGTTTATTCATATCTCCAAAGATGGGTTTTATTGTTGGTCTTCGTTTATTTATTTATTTATTTATTTATTTATTTTATTGTTGGGTATTCATTGAGGGTACCAAGAACCAGGTTACATTGATTGCTTGTGTTAGTTAAAGACCCTCTTATAATAGTGTTTCACCCCTTTTGGGGGTCTTCAAGTTAAATCGCACCAGAAGGGAAAAAGACAGGCCACCTTCAGTTTAGCAGGTGTTCTGGGTGAAAAACCAATTGGCAGCTTCAGAGGACAATCAAAAGGAAAAGACACAAGAATTAAAAAATAGAGGAGTCTGGACTTATGACATTCATGATCTAGCTATCTTGTGCTTATCAGGTAAACTTGACTAATTGCAGTTCTCAGTGGTTTAGGATGGGCACAATTTATAGTGATAACAAGGTTGGATGATGGCTCTAGGAAGAGAAAACATGCAATTTGGAGTCCAGTGTATTCCATTTGGACTAGTTTCAAATCCCAGCTCCTCTTCTTATTGGCTGTGGCCAATAGAAGTTTTCTTCTACTCAGTTTTTTTCCTTTTTTTTTTTATGTCTTAAGGGTTTTTGACAATTGGAGAACAGGCAATCTTGTTTTGTTAAGGTTAGGTAGGGTAGATCGTGATTGCCATTCTCCACCAAACCTGTTCTGTTTAGAAGATGTGGACCTTTAGGAAATAACTCTATGAACTATGTTTCGGTGGATAAATTGGCCCAAGAAATAACAGAAATTATTCAGTGAGATTTGAGATAACTCAAAGAGATTTGCTTACATCAAATACAAACAATCTGCTGATGAAGGAGGCAGTGAGAGCACAGGACAAGTGAGGGATATAAATATGCTTGCAAAATTTCTTCTTAAAAATCAATAGAACTGATGAGCAGACAGAAACAAGAACTCAAAGACCTGCAAGATAAAAACATATTTTCAGTGCTTAAAGAGAATAAACTAATGCATAGTACATTAGACAAATTGATCACAGATACTTAGTCAAGGAAGTCTAACTCCAATTAATAGGAGCTCCAGAAGAAAAGAAAACAGAAAAATGGAGGACATAATAAAAGTTAGAGGAAAATATTCCCAAATTGTTAAGCATAATTACTGAAATAAAAAAAGTCTTAAAGACACACCTTGGTGAAATTTTATTACTTTAAGTATGAAAAGAATTGAAAAGATTCAGGAAGAAAATGAAAAAATTTCTAGGCAAAGAAGCGAAAATCAGACTGTCATCCAATTTATCATTGAAAAGATGTTAGAAGTTATTTGAACAATATCTTTAATCTAAAACAAAGAAACGTATTTTCCAAGCTAGAATTCTATGCGTAATTGTGAGTACAATGTTAACATATTTGGGGGCAAGAAATATTCACAAAGTTTACACCCTTTTTGAAATAATCACTTAAAAAGATTTAGTGCAACAAAATGATCAAATAACCAGAAAGGATAATGGCAGTTTAATATCAGGGAATAAAATAATATAATTAAGCTTATTGGACAAGTAAAGGAGACAAATATATAATCAAATCAGTAGATATTTGAAAAACATTTGAAAAAATGGACAGCCAATTTTTGCTTTCAATACATTTAGGGGATATAAGTGGTTTTTTTGTTACACAGATGAATTATATAATGGTGAAAACAGGCTTTCTGCGTACACATCACCCAAATAGAATATATTATAGGTAATTTTTCATGCCTCATTCCCCTATCATCCTTCCAACTCCAAAATTTTAATTTTTGATTAAAAAGTGTCAGTTCAAGTATTAATTTCAGAAGTTATAATTTTGATTTTAAAAAATTTTGTTCAAGTATTAATTAATATAACTATAATTCAAATAACTATAATTTTTGATCTAAAAAACACATAACTTCCAGTACTATGTTGAATGGAAGGGTGAAAGTAGTTAACCTTGTTTTGTTCTGGTTCTTATGTGGAATTCTTTCAACTTTTCCCCATTCAATATGATGTTGGTTGTGGGGTTTTCACATAGGGCTTTTGTTATTTTGAGGCACATTTCTTCTATGGGTATTTTGTTGAGTGTTTTTAATCATGAAAGGTGCTGGATTTTGACTAATGCTTTTTCTGCATCTACTGAGAGGATCGTATAGTTTATGTTTTTAATTCTGTTTTTGTGGTAAATCATCATTTATTGATTTGCATGTGTTGAGCCATCCTTGCATCCCTGGGATGAAACTCACTTGATCATGTGAACTATTTTTTGATGTGTTTTTGTGTTCAGTTTACTACTATTTTATTAAGATTTCTTACATCTATGTTTATCAGGGATACTGGCCTGTACTTTCCTTTTTTTTGTTGTGTTCTAGAACAACAGCTTCATAGAATTTGTTACAGAGGATTCCCGCCTTCTTGATCTTATGGAAAAGTCTCAGTAGGATAGGTGCTAGTTCTTTGCTGGTCTGGTAAAATCTGGCTGTTACTCCACCCAATCCTGAACTTTTTTTGATTGGTATTTTTTTTCATTAGTGATTCACATCTCTTTATTCATTATTATTCTCCTCGCAATTTCTATTTCCTACTTATTATATGTTTCCAAGAATTTGTCCATGTCCTCTATTTTTTTAGTCTATATTCATAGTATTCTCAGGCGATCTTTTGTATTTATGTCATATCCATTGTGATGTCTCCTTTTCATTTCTGACTGAGCTTATTTGAATCCTTTCTCTTTTCTCGGTTAATCTAGCTAGTGCTCGGTTAATTTGGTTTATCATCTAAAGAACTGACTTTTTCTTTCACTGATCATTTGTATTGTTTTTTTATTCTCAATTTCATTTAGTTCTGCTCTGATCTTTGTTATTCATTGTCTTCTGATAGCTTTGGGTTTGGTTTGTTCCTGATTTTTCAGCTCTTTGAGGTGTGACAACAGATTGTTAGTTTGTGATTTTTCTTTTTTCTAAAGAAACAGTAATAAAGCTAGGAATATAATACAATTTCCTATATATAAATAGAGACAATTTCCAAAAACTCACAGCAATTATTATTATTACAGATGTGTCACTAAAACCCAATCAAGTAGAAATCATGGCTTGGGATATGGATTATCATTTAACTTAGTCTGGGTTGTTTTCTTTAATGCAGAAAAATAAAATAAAATAATGAGAATAAAAGTGGAAAGAAAAAGATATTATTCATTATTATTTTTATTTATTATTAACCAATTAGTGTATTGGTATTTATTATTAATTTAATTATTTGCATTTCTTTGACTTTTTATAATTATGCATTATTTCCATTTTGAGCCATTCGAGATTAATTTTTTTCAGAATTATCTATTCATAAACTTTGCTAATTTTTTATTGGTTTGTCTTTTTCTTGTCCATTTGTAAACACTGTCTATGATCAATATATTAACATTTTACCTGTTAAATGCATTATGAATATTTATACATATATATATTTTCCTATCTATAATATATTCATTGATTTTGTTTGCTTTTAGAGCTTTCTTATTTTGCTCTTCTGACATGAAACTAAGATGAAAACTTATATTCAAGAATTAAGTGTATATAATCATAAGAGTAAAAAATTACACGGGAGCCTACATGCATATATGTACATGTGGATAGAAAGTAGAAAAAAAGGTAGACTTTAAGACTCTTTATTACCTTGGAAGGCTATCCATGATATATTTTTATTTTGAAAAGTTGATGAGTATCATATATATTTCTTTTTCAAACCAAGTTAATTTAAATATAATATACATATGAACCTTATTCTTCTCAAATGTACACATCAATGTTTCTCATTAATTTTCCCAGGTGGTGGAACCTAGCCATAAATCAGTTTTAGAACATTTTTAATAGTCCCAATAAAATCCCTTTGTCCATTTACTATCAGTCCTTATTCACGCCTATAGCTCCAAGTAGCCACTAATCTACTTTCTTTTTTTTTGAGACAGAGTCTTACTATGTCACCCTTGGTAGAGTGCTGTGGCATCACAGCTCACAGCAACCTCAAACTCTTGGGCTTAAGTGATTCTCTTCCCTCAGACTCCCAAATAGCTGGGACTATAGGTACCCTCTTCAATGCCCGGCTAATTTTTGGTTATAGTTGTCATTGTGGTTTGGCAGACCCAGGCCAGGCTCCAACCCGCCAGCTTTGGTGTGTGTGCCCAGCACCCTATTCACTGAGCTACAGGTGCCGAGCCTAATCTACTTTCTTTGTCTATAAATTTACCTTTTCTAGACTTTTCAAATGAGTGAAAATCAACGATCAGGTGCATGTTTGTACAGACAAGGAGAAAGCTGAGAAAGGACACATATCTGGTTATTGACATTGGTTAAACTCAGAGGATTGAGATTAGCAAGGCAAAACAAACCAGCCAAATAAATAGCCTTTTAGAAAAAAAAAGAATAACTCCATAGAAAAATAAAAACAGAAAATTTGCGTAAGGCCCATTACAAATAATAAAGAACATTATGAAGCATCAGCTTTAATGAGCATTTAAAATAATTTTCCCCATTAGATTGGGGAAAATTCAGAAGATTAATAACATCCAGTGCTGTTGGGGCAGGTTCAGAAATGATCCTTCTCGTATGCTGGAAAGAAGGTAAATTATTACTGCTTGTTTTGAAGGGCAATTTTTTAGCACTTATGAAAATGAGTTTATCATGAGCAGTTCTACTTCCACGTACATATTTAAACCCCAGGGAAATCACTATGAGCAGTATTATATTTTGTAATAGTTAAATAAAAATTCTTATATGCACACATAGAGAGCATTAGAAAGAAGATACACAGGAGGACAGGCTGGGCTTTATTAGGACCTAAAAACCCTGTAAAGGCTGACTTCCTCTTCACCGCCCCTGTCCCAACTTGACGCCATCCTCTGCTACAATCCCTATCACGTAATTCTCTCTACACACACTGGCCTCTTTGCAGTTCCTGAACACACCAAGTAGAGCCTTGACACACGCGGGCTCCTGTTACACATCAGTCTGGCCCAGGGTTTGTCTTTCTACTCACTTGGCACTCATCAGAAAAGACCCTCCTAACAGCTCCTAAAAGGGCACATCCCCCCTACTGCCCTGTGTTCTGACTTACGTCCCTGTAGCACTGCCTAACATATTTGGTCAGTATATCTGATATTGTCTGCTTCTTCCCACTAGAATCTAAGTTTTGCAATAATTGAAACTCATTGATTTCCTAGAGCCTAATTAAAACCTGGAACATAATAGCTACTAAACAATAGATGTTGAATGTTAGATGAATAAACTAAATCATAATGGGTATTTGATGGAAGGAAAATAGCAGATTTCAGTTTTTAATCCGAGTACAATTCAGATGTATTAAATCTAATACAATTTTACTTTTAATATTTTTGAAAGACTATATTTCCACAGTATGTGCATCATTGTTTTATTCAGTTATTAAGATTGTGGATCAAATGGAAACCATCCCTTATTTTTCCAAATTTTTTTTTTTTGAGGCAGAGCCTCAAGCTGTCACCCTGGATAGAGTGCTGTGGCATCACAGCTCACAGCAACCTCCAATTCCTGGGCTCAAGCGAGTCTCCTGCCTCCCCCTCCCACGTAGCTGGGACTACAGGCGCCCACCACAACGCCCGGCCATTTTTTAGTTGCAGCCACCATTATTGTTTGGTGGGTCCGGGCTGGATTCAAACCCGCCAGCTCAGGTGTACGTGGCTGGTGCCTTAGCCCATTGAGCCACAGGCGCCGAACCTTATTTTTCCAAATTATTTCAGAAAGGGACACAATTCCTTCACTGTAGTTTCAAAGAAGATTAAATACCCAGGATGAGGCAGAACAGTCTGTAGGGAGGACATCCAGGTATCCAACCATTCTAAGCTATTTCAGCACATGTGGAATTTTAAAATAATATTTTAATATTTTACCTAGAAGACATTACAAAATAGGAAGAGGAAACATTGTCATACGGTTAAATATGGCATAATGGTTAAATACTTCCACCTGTGTGATTCTTACATTTAGAATTGAATGTCTTAAGCTCCTTATGAAAGTTATTTTTATTTTATCTGGTTCATGAGAGAGGAAGGGCACACTCTTTTCTCCAACATGGAAACAGACCTCTTTGTGTGTGTCAGGGCTGTAGGACCTTGAACAGCCCAGAGGTATTGAGACCGGGAACAAAAGCGTCTGGAACTGCACTTCTCATGTTCAGGTTATCAAGGATTAGCAACGATCTCAGTTCATATTTTATCTCCATCCTTAGGAGACATCAGTAGTTATATATACAAGTGTTATCTGTTCCCAGTTGTCATATCAAGGTAAAAAGATACTTCTTAGCAAAACATACAATTTTCCTAAGGCTTTGGGTTGAGAAAAGAAAGTTGAGAATAAGCCTAAAAAGAGAGAAGAAGCATTGTGTTCTTTTGATAACATATTTTATACCATGATGTTATGTTATGTTATGTTATGTTATGTTATGTTATGTTATGTTATGTTATGTTATGTTATGTTATGTTAGGCAAGGCTTCGCTATGCTATGATATACTGTCACACTCTGTTGCCCCAGGCTAGAGTGCCATGGCATCAGCCTAGCAACCTCCAACTCCTGGTCCAGTGATTCTCCTGAATAGCTGGGGATACAGGTGCTCACCACAGTGCCCAGCTATATATCAGGATTTTAAAACAACTGTAAAAAGTGACACTCTACATTGACATTAGTTGCTGGGACTCTTATAAGAAATCTCTGTTTAAAAATTCTTAGAAGGAGTATGAGGGTGGAAATTAACTTATCTTCCCTCTAAATTTCAAGCACCATGGTTGCCATTTATCATGATGTGCTTTCTTTTTCCTTGGATGGCAGAAAAAACTTGGTGGTTTACTAATTTACACAGTACTGAGCAGAAGGTTGTATGTAACTTGTATTTTTGTATGGTTGCAGATTCCAATCTTGCCAACAATATTTTCGATAACCCTTTCCACACATCCTCTAGGAGATGTTTTCACTAATAGTTTAATGAACTATTTGAAGCAGGTCTGTAAAGTTAGCCACCTCATAACACAGTTACGGAGTTTGGATAAACATTCACTGAGAAGTGACATGGTTTGTGAATATATGGCAGAAAAGACATAAGTAAAAACGTGAGCCCCTCCCCTGCTCTGGTGATACGATGTCAGCCAACTGTGCATGACAGACATCAACATGCTTTTAACAGAGAAGATCTCCAAAGGGACTTTCTATATTAAGGATTTTCCCAATTCCCTCCCCCCAAAAGTGTAAATGTACTTCTAAGTACATTTGTGTATTTAAGTCAAAGATCTAGTACATCTGAAAACCCATTATTATTACATTTGATAAATTCAGGGCTGCTGTACCTTTTGTTTTATGTTGCTGATGAGTCCTAAAAAATAATCCCTTAAGAAAACCTACCCTGTGGAGTACTCAGTACCTTTTGTATTTTTGTTTTGTTTTGTTTGTTTGTTTTTTATTTTTTTTATTGAATCATAGCTGTGTACATTAGTTCAACCATGGGGTACAGTGTGCGGGCTTCACATGCAATCTGAGATATTTTATCAACCTGATTGACATACCATTTATGATATTTTCTCATTTACTATATGAAAACATTGTTGATCTGTATTTAGAAGTTTTCTCCTGACCCTTCGAATATGTACCACACATGTGATCTCACCCTTTGTCCCATCTCCCCCCACCCTCTCCCTCCCCTTCCCTCCCTCTCCCCTTTCCCCGTCTTCCTGTGCAATAAATGGGTTGTA
>CAUYON010077711.1:0-13946 GCA_963573935.1 Arctocebus calabarensis | reverse complement strand
CTTCCCCCAGCACAGTCACAGGTTATGGGCTCCGTCCTACAGGACACTTCCCCCAGCACAGTCAGAGGTTATGGGCTCCGTCCTACAGGACACTTCCCCCAGCACAGTCAGAGGTTATGGGCTCTGTCCTACAGGACACTTCCCCCAGCACAGTCAGAGGTTATGGGCTCCATCCTACAGGACGCCCCCCAGCACAGTCACAGGTTATGGGCTCCGTCCTACAGGACACTTCCCCCAGCATAGTCAGAGGTTATGGGCTCCATCCTACAGGACACTTCCCCCAGCACAGTCATAGGTTGTGGGCTCTGTCCTACAGGACACTTCCCCCAGCATAGTCAGAGGTTATGGGCTCCGTCCTACAGGACACTTCCCCCAGCACAGTCACAGGTTGTGGGCTCTGTCCTACAGGACGCCCCCCAGCACAGTCACAGGTTATGGGCTCCATCCTACAGGACACTTCCCCCAGCACAGTCAGAGGTTATGGGCTCCATCCTACAGGACACTTCCCCCAGCACAGTCAGAGGTTATGGGCTCCATCCTACAGGACACTTCCCCCAGCACAGTCACAGGTTATGGGCTCCGTCCTACAGGACACCCCCCCCAGCACAGTCACAGGGTTCAGCTTGTGACTGTGCTTCCAGCCAACACCTTGTGAATGGAGGGTGTCACAGCCCTGTCCTTGGGTGTCAGAACTGGCTCAGATGGCTCACAGCACTCAGAGGAGCATTGAAGTGTATTTATTCATGGTACAGATATTGCCGAGGGTGCTGATGAGCAGCTGGGTGGAAGGGGGCACGGGCCAGGGGGCATGAGGAGCGTGGGTCTCCTTTGCCCTGTGCGTGTGAGACCCGCTCACGGCACCGCCATGTCTCCACTCCCCGAAGCTCTTCACACCCTCTGCTGGGTTTTATGAACAAGGCACGATCGGTCATGTCACGATCGGTGACGTCATTGGCCACTGGTGTCAGTGCAGCCTCCAACCCCCTCCCTCCCTGGAGGCCTGGGGATGAAGGTGCAGACTCCAACCTCTCATCGCCTGGCAGCCAGCCCCCATATGCTCCTATCACCTGGGAACTCTAAGGGATTTAGGTGTTTTGTGTCAGAACAAAAGGTTTTAGGAGCTCTGTGTTAGCAACTGAGGTCGAAGACCAAATATTAGAATAAATGATTCTGGTGATGTTCCTGTGTACACGCATTATGAGTTGTGCCAGGAATTGAGGGCAGAGACCAAGGTGTCTTTCTTACTATTTTATGATTATGAAAATTTGTACATAATTTTTTTTCAGGAAAGTATGTGGCAGCCTTATCTTGGGTATACTGGTGTGTAGGCAGCTGTTTCATGCACGTGAGTAAACAAGAGCAGGTGGAAGAGAGGACATATGTAGACGTGAGGGTGGGGACACTGTGGAGAAGCAGGCCACCAGCTCATGTGTGTGACCTCCCCCCCCCGAGCATGTTAGGGACCCAGGTGGACAGACACAGGTGCATCTGAGCTGGAGCAGGAGAAGCAGGACAGCAGTGCACCCACGTGGCCCCCTGAGCAGTTTCAGGGACCCAGGTGGACAGATGCAGGTGCTGGAGCTGGGGTGACTCTCTGGGGAGGTGGGTTTCGAGCAGTGTGATGCGAGCTGTGGGGCCCTTCCAGGTAGATCTGCAGGCTCTTACTGGGCACGCACTGGGCTGAGCATTTTGTAGGCTGTAGAGAAAGAAAAATGCGAGTGGTGTGTGAGAAAGTCCAAAAAGGTTAATTTTACCAGGGGAGGGGTCTAGTTCTTTTGGTAGTAGATGGGGAGAGAGGATGTAGAGGAATAAGGTCATGATTTAGTAGGTCAGAAAAGAATAGGGAAGGCACAATGAAAATGAAAAGAAATATTATTAGAGTGAAATTTCTTGCCCTCAAATTATATGACGTAGGTGGTGATTGAAAATCGTAGCCAACCAGATAGAAGGCCAGACCAAGAAATAAATGATGAAACCAGGGCTGGCCTCCCTCCGTGGGTCCCAGTCAGAGATTACTCAGGTGTTCTTCTCCTTAATTCCCTGAGACTTTCCGTAACTCTTTTATTCCTGCTATCAATTTCTTCTTAAGTCCTGAAACGCTATTAAAAAAAAAAAAAAGAAAAGAAAAGTTTGATTTTCTTGTGTGAAATTCATGGATGTATTTTTCACTGAATAGGTTTTTTGCTTTTAGAAAATGACTCAGAGTTTAGAAGATATTTTTTATTTGACTAAATTAGCAAAGATAATTTTCTTTCTCCTTCCCCCTTAAATCACTACAAAACCCCAAGTTATTTTATTCGATAGCAAAGCTGGATGTTGTCAGAGAATTACAGTTAACTGGCTGTCGGGAGCCTTTAGGCGAGGGCTGCACGTCTCGTGGTTCTTGCGGATTCTATACGTGCTGCTAAAACTATCGACGTTTTTGGTATAGCATGCTGGCTTCATCTTACTAAAGTTTCTTTGCTAAAAGAATTTTAGTTTGAAAATAAGCTTTTAAGTTGACAACTTTTAAATACGATGTCTTCTCATGTCAAATCCAGGCTGCAGTTAAATGAAAGACTTAGGTATAGTAAAGGACGTAAATCAGAAAAGGGAAGCTTTTCATTTTTACCTTCAATTCAAATGTAATGTGTAATATTTTAAATTGTACAAATGCAACCAGAATACTGTTTATAACTGTGATGCTTCCAAATAACTTTTTCTCCCCAGAGATGGAGATTATGAGTAGGTAGCTCTGTGTGTGTGAAAAGAGAGAGAGAGAAAGGGAGAGAGGACTGAGGAGCCCTGTCCAGCCAGGGTCAGGTGGGTTGCTGTTTGTAACTGACCTAGCATTAACATTTTAATTATTGCTACCTTTATTACAGACACTTTGATCACATAAGTTAGTTTTGAAGATTTTTCAGCAAACATCCTAGTAAATTAGCCTTGAGAAACAACAATTTTTTAAAAACCTTATGTCAGAATTTTTATATATCAATAGCCATTTACAGGTATGCCTTGTAAATATTGCAGGTTTGGTTACAGACTACCTCAGTAAAGTGAGTATCCCAATAAAGCTAATCACACAAATGTTTGATTTCCTGGTATGTATCTTAATAAAAGTTATGCTTACACTATGATGTGGTCTTATTAAGTGTACAATAATATTGTGTCTAAAAATACAATGTACATACCTGAATTAAAAAATGCTAACAATGGGAAAGTTGAAGGTAGGAGGAAAAAAGTGCTCAGCAAGCTTTTTGATGGTGGAAGGTCCTGCCTTGCTGTCCATGGTGCTGACCCAGTAGGGCCCTGAGTCCTGAAGGGCGGGGCGGCCTTGACAGTTTCTTAAAATAGAACTCTGGAGTTTGCCATGTCAATTGACCCTTCCTTTTACAAAAGATTTGTTAGTAGCACACAGTGCTATTTGATAGCATTTTATCCACAGAATTTTCAAAATTGAAATCAATCCTCTCAAACCTTGCCAATATTGTGTCAATTAACTTTATGTAATATTCTGAGTCCTTTGTTGTCATTTCAGCAGTGTTCATAGCTCTTCCTCAGGGGTAGATTCCACGTCCAGAAACCCATCCTCCGTTCCTCTGTGGGAAGCAGCTGCTCTGCTTTTCCAGTTCCCTTGTGAGCTCACAGTGTCGGGCTCCACTCCGAGTCCAGTTCTCCTGCTGTGTTCCCTGCATCTGCACTTACTTTCTGCACTGAAGTCTGGCAGGTTGGAATCAGCTGCTTCCAAACTCTTGCAACTACAGATAGTTTGGCCTCCTGTGAATCACAGATGTTCTCAGTGGCTCTCAAGTGGGGAATCCTTTCAATATCCTTTTCACAGATCCCTATCTTTGGCAGCTACAGCCTACAAAACGCATGTCTTATATAGTAAGACTTGAAAGTCAGAATTGCTCTTTGACTCCTGGGCTGCAGAGTGGACATTGTGCTTGTAGGCCTAAAGCGTTCACCTCCTTGTACGTCTCCATCAGACTCTTCCGTGTCCAGCTTTATTGTTAATTGTAAGTAGCAATTTGAATGGAATCTTTTTTCTAACGAGTAGGCCTTGACAGTAGCTTAAAATGTTCAGCAAACCATGCTGAAAGCAGATGTGCTACCATTTGGGCTTCGTAGTTTCATTTATAGAGTACAGGTAGGAGAGGACAGAATTCTTAAGGGTTGTAGATTTTTGGAAATGATAAATGAGCATCGCCTTATACTTTAAGTCAGCCCCTGCATTAGCCCCTAACAGGACAGTCAACCTGTCCTTTGAAATTTGGAAGCCAGGCATTGACTTCTCCTCGTTAGCTAGTCGAGTCCCAAATGGCTTCTTCTTGCCATAGATGGTGCATTGATAGATGTCGAAAGCATGTTGTTTAGTGCGGCCGCCTTCATCCGTGATCCTAGCTGGACCTTGTGGATAACTTGCCACAGCTTCTGCACCAGCACCCACTGCTCCACTGTGTACTTCTGTGTTACGGAGGCGCTTCTTCCCTTAAACTCAAGAACCAACCTCTGCTAGCATCAGAATCTTATTTTGCAGCTTTCTCTCCTCTCAACCTTCACAGAATTGAAGAGAGCCAGGGCCTTCCTGTGGACCATGCTTTGGATTAAGGAAACATTGTGGCTGGTTTAATCTCCTGTCCAGATCACTAAAACTCTATGTGAGCAGGGGTCTGTTTCTTGTTTGTGTGTTCACTGGAATGTCACTTTTAATCTCCTTCGAGAACTTTTCCTTTGCTCTTGCAACTTGACTGTTTGCAAGAGGCCTAGCTTTTGAAATGCTTTCCTTGCTAAGCTTAATTATTTCTAGCTTTTGATTCAAAGTGAGGGACATGTGACTTTTCCTTTTTCTTGAACACTTAGAGGCTATTGGCCTGATTTTAATATTGTGTTTCAGGAAACAGGCCTGGGGAGCGGGAGCGAGATGGAGACATGTCTATTGGTGGGGTGGTCAGAACGAGTTTGTTGCCTGTTGTTCCTTACATGGTGTAGTCCCAGCATCCCAGCAGCATAAGAGGTCAGCAACCACAGGTTCCATAACAGATACTACAGTCATAAAGAGGCAATTGAAATATTTCAAGAATTACTGAAATGTGACCCTAACACTAGGTGAGCACATGAACTTCATGTTGGGAATAGTACGATAGGTTGTCTCAGCAGAGGGCTGTCACACGTTCAACTTGTAAAGACAAAAATTCTGCAGCGTGCAGCAAAACAGGCTGTGCAGGGTGAGCCTGTGATGTAAATTTAACATAGATACATGGATGCATGCACACCTTGCAGCTGTCTCTTAATTTTAAGTCGAAGCCTGTGTCACTGCTGGTATTCAACAGCTTTTTACCTAGAAAAATGGCAGTTTGACAGTTTGACCTCACTTTTATCAGGGTTTCTCAGCAGCTGACCCTGTGTGGCAGGATCATGTATCTGCACACACACACAGGGGTGGTCGCTAGGCTCACTGTGGACGTGTGGTTTGGACTGTGGGGGACACCACTGCAGGTGGCTGCTGCCCAGTGGTCCCTCACAGCCACAGGAAGGGTTGCCCTCACACCTCTCAGCCTTCACCTGTGTGTCTGTGTTTCTTTCCGGTCTTAAATATGCATTCAAAATTACTAGCAGTGAAGAAGTACTGGGTACAGCCCATGAGGACTTCATAGTGCTTTGTTCTCTACCCTAATGTTGCTTCTACCCAATCAGCATGAAGCTGCTGCAAGTGGCTGTGACACACGTGGCCTCTCCTTCCTGTTCCATCTCTCATAGTGGCTGTGACACTCGTGGCCTCTCCCTCCTTGTTCCATCTCTGTCAGTGGCTGTGACACTCGTGGCCTCTCCCTCCTTGTTCCATCTCTGACAGTGGCTGTGACACACGTGGCCTCTCCCTCCTTGTTCCATCTCTGTCAGTGACTGTGACACTCGTGGCCTCTCCCTCCTTGTTCCATCTCTGATAGTGGCTGTGACACACGTGGCCTCTCCCTCCTTGTTCCATCTCTGACAGTGGCTGTGACACACGTGGCCTCTCCCTCCTTGTTCCATCTCTCACAGTGGCTGTGAGACATGTGGCCCCTCCCTGACGTATTCCCCTTTCTGTCTGGGTGGCCTGCACATGAAATCAGGGTAAACACACAATAGACAGGGAAGGCTGTTACTGAGTGAAACGTTATTTCCTGTCCTAACATTGGGAGAGGTTTGGAAGCTTAGAATCCAAGTCCTGTGAGTTCTTAGGGTACAGTGTTGACTGCATCACTTGTTCCGGAGCATGAGGGCAGGTCAGAGAAGTGTTTAAACTCAGTGTTGCCAAGTGGTTTCGTTCTCTGAGGCCCCTTTGAATTTAGGCCTGGGGAAAGAGCTACCCGTTTCTTAATTTAAGGCTAATGTTTAACTGAAAATTCTTAGTTTTGAGAGAAAGATTCGGTAGACACCAGTCTACTTGAGGCAGTAAAAATCTTAGTAAACTTTAGGAGTTTTTTAAAAAATAATATTTCAAACAAAAAGGAATCCATATGATTTTTCATTTAATAATACTAATTTAGCCAGGCTCAGTGGGCCATGCCTGTAATCCTAGCACTTTGGAAGCCAAGGCTGGAAGGTCATTTGAGCCCAGGAATTCAAGTCAAGCCTGGGCAATAGTGAGACACTGTCGCTACAGAAAATAAAAACGTTAGCCTGGCAAAGATGTGCACACGTGAGGTCCCAGCTACGTGGGAGGCAGGAGGAAAACTTGAGCCCAGGAGTCGGAGGGTGCAGTGAGCGTTGATGACACCACTGCGCTCCAGTCAGGCAACAGAGCAAGACCTTGTTTCTGAAAAAGAAAAAGTAATAATAATTTTAGAAATCATATTTGGAAATTCTTAAGTTTTTGAGTATTCTGCTACATCCTGTTTTGTCTTAGTGCATAAATAGACAGGAGTCCGTGGATATTACCATCCCTGCTATTTGAAGATATGTGAATACATTTTTACTCGTGTACAGATGTTTACATGAGTGGTTCATAGACGAGAAATTAACTGGAAACCTTATCAAAATTAGTGAAAGTTTTGAATAGTTTTTTTAAAACAATAGCAAAATATATGCTGTTATTTAAAGGTATTATAGTAACTCAAATATTTCTTTAGTACTATGTATAGGAAGATACTATGATGACTTTATACATTTGAGTTATTTTATCACTCATAATGTTGAAACATTTGTGAGTTGCTTGAGAATAATTTGTTTCCAGTATTCAGAACATCACCCCTGAGTTAGGGCTGTGCTCCTCGAGATTGCTGTCATGGAAGAAGCAGTTCTGATGGGATTCTTCCATCGAGTTGAAAAGCTGCAGGTCGTGTCTCCTTCTTTGTGGTCATACCTCGCTGTTGATGCTGTGATTTAAATATTGTGGATACTGTGTATTTGCGTCATTCCTTTTCTGTAGGTTGCATTTGAGTTGTGTAGTCCCACCAGTTGGTTTAGGAAGTTTTTCCAGGAATCAATGAGAAAAAGTAGATTGTGAATTAGGAGATAAGTAAAGTGAAATTTAGGTGATTGAAAATAGTAAGAAATGCTAAGGAAAAGTTTTGTGGTTTGGAACAGAGGGTAGGAATAGTGAAGACGCTCATTTTTCAAGTTACAGAAGTGTCTCTAAGTCTCATTAGATACGTCAGGAAGCAAAGTGAACAAATAAATCGTAATGTTGATGAATTCCTAAAACACGTAGGGTTTCGGTGGGGGTGAAGCCTCTCGGAGAGTGAGCGGGATTGCTCCCTCCAGGGGTCTGGAGCTGCTTCTTAACTCATGAATCACATTCTAGGTCTGCACTACAGAGAGTGCTGGTTAGTTTCCAAGGAAGACGTTACTCACGACACAAAGCTTTTCTGTTTGAAGCTGCCACCAAGCAGCCACCTTCAGACGCCGGCGGGGCAGCACGTGTACCTCAAGCTGACTGTTACAGGTATGCCAGAAGGAGGCTTTGGGAAACATTGTCTCCATTTATGAACAGCTGGAAGTCAGTCCCATCTCTGTAGGGAACAACCATATAAGTTATTAATTAGTGTTTCCAGGCAGCCAGCTTAGTACAGCCAGAGTCTAGGTTTGTGGTCGTAAACGTCAGTGTACGGAACCGCTCGTTGGAGACATGGTTACCTTGGCACTGTGATATGTTACTGACAGAGCTCTGCCTGTCAGGGCCAGGGGGTATGCAGATGGGGTGAGGGGGGTACAGATGGGGTGAGAGGGGCGCAGACGGGGTGAGGGGGGTGCAGATGGGGTGAGGGGGGTGCAGACGGGGTGAGGGGGGTGCAGAGGGGGTGAGGGGGACGCAGACGGGGTGAGGGGGACGCAGACGGGGTGAGGGGGGTGCAGATGGGGTGAGGGGGGCGCAGAGAGGGCCAGGGGGGTGCAGACGGGACCAGGGGGGTGCAGACGGGGCCAGGGGTGCAGACAGGCCTCTGTGGAGACAGCTTCCAGAGGTGCAGAGGAACGTCTCTTAGTAGCTGGTTGTTTATGGGTAAAGTATTGATTTGTTAAAATGATTTAAGCACATACAGGCTTGGGTGCATTTGCCTACGTAGATAAGTATATTTTGTATGTGTATACACACACACATATTCCTATGTTTATATGTGGAACATGGTATACAGTTAGAATTATATACACATTAGGTATATAGTTTTAACTAGGGATAGCATAAAATTTACATGTTTTGTCCTTATTAAGAGCTTTTTAGATTTGTAGAATTTAATTTCTTTGTTGTGATTTTTTTCTAGGTGCAGAAATAGTGAAGCCATACACACCTGTGTCCGCCTCCTTACTCTCGGAGTTCAGAGAACCAGTTCTTCCCAACGGTCGGTGCATGTACTTTCTGATCAAAATCTATCCTGCGGGCGTCTTCACACCAGAGCTCGACCGTCTTCAGATTGGTTAGTGTCTGACAGGGTTTACTCAGCTGCCCTCCAGACACTTGCATGTCCGACCTGTCCAGTGTCCTGAGGTCAGCGTGATGCAGAGTCACCCCCTCTCACCCACCTGTCCTTGCTCGTCCCTCCTGTCTCTGCCACCTGCAGCGTCCCCGCTCATCCTCGACTGGCCTGCAACCTTGAGTCACCCTTCTTCTTCCCGCTTTCTCTCCCCTGTCCAGCCACCAGGTTCCCTGGAGTCCTCCTCTCAGGGACTTCCAGTCTGTGCTCCCGGCTCCTCCGCTGCCGTCTCGTGGAAGGCTTCTCACTGGCCCCTCACAGTTCACTCGAACTGGCGTCTTTCTCTGTGTATCTGCGTTTTCCAATTCTTTCTCCAACTGCCCTGAGAATAGGTTCAGTCATGTTGCTCTACGGCTTTGAAACCTCTGCTGGGTCCCTGTCACCTCCTCCGTGTGATCTGTGCAGACCTCCGTTCCCTGCACGGCTCCCCAAGTTCATTGTCCTCACTCGCTGGTGCACGTGGTCACCTCATACAGGACACCATCAGCCCTCTTCCTGACAAGGGCCTTTTTAAAAAGAAACGTGAAGGAAGTATCATTTCCTTTCTGAAGCCTCCTCCTTCCTCTGAACCCCCTGTAGCTAACGCTTCGTTCTTAGCCCTGCTGTATTAATCAGTCCCTTCCTTCTTTACAAGACTCTGAGGGCAGGAGTCATCTTGTCTCTGTGTCGGCAGGTCCCAGGCCGTCGGCCGCTGTGCTCCGGAGGATGAGCCGAGAGCTGCGAGGCCAGTCAGGCTGGAGGGCCTCTCTCGCTTCTGCTCCTTTCTCGGCTTCCTTTTCACTGCTTTTTAGCTAATGGCCAAAGCGTCCTTCCTCTCCCTAAGGCAGCGTTAGCAGTTCATGGGGGTAACAGCGAAGTGGATCACTCAAATTTGAAAATAAAGACAACTGTTACTTTCTAAAACTTAAAACTCAGGAATTTACATAGTGGATGTGCTCAGTCACCTTTGGTTGCATAAACCAAATATTATATGTGATGTGAACCTCACGGTGACTGTCGCCCTGGGGAGCAGGATGACCCCTGATTGCAGGATGGGTTGGAATTATGAGCTCTGTGTGGAGACGTTGTGAACATCGGAGGGCAGAGCGAGCCGAGAGCGCAGAGAAGGAGAGCTCAGAATAAGATGGAGCTTTTACAAAGAGAAATTTTATTTAAGACCAAAGAGAAAGTTTAGGGCAATTGCAAAGAGAGTCAGAATATTTAATATTTAAATATTAAAACTCATTTCCTCCAGGCAAGTGAGACGCGGTGCAGGTCACCAGGCACGTGTGACCCCGCAGAGGGTCCCCCGCCCTCCTGGTGCGTGCACCCGAGCCTCTCCTGAGTTTGGGCGGCGTCGTCACCCTGCCTGGCTCTAGTCAGTCTGTAGCATTGAAAGGACCAAACTGTGCCTAAAAGGTGCCAAGTTAATACCATCCTGTGAGGCTTTAGGAACCAGCAATCTTCTCTGGGTTTCTCCATTCTAATCCTAGGATCCCTTTCAAACTATAACAAGGAATTTCTACTACCTTCAAATACTTTATTCATCAGTTACTACAAGATTCTTACTCTCCTGAAATGGAAAACAAAGTCTAAATGGGAACATCCAACATTTTAAAATAAACTATTAATGGAAGGCCAGGCATGGTGCACACTTGTCAGAATCCCAGGACTTGGGGAGGTGGGGCTGGGAAGGTCACTTGAGCCCCGCTCAGGGTTACAGTGGGCTATTATCCCACCACTGCACTCCAGCCTGGGTGACAGAATAAAATAATCTATAAAATATATCTAAAAAAAAAGTAAGATGGAATATTGGAAATCATTTTAGAATTATGAATACCTTTATTTTTTCATTTTTAAAATTACATTGGAAATATCTGAATCTGGTCCTCTGACAGCAGTTTTCTCACATGGGTGCTATGTGGTGACTGTACCCTCTGCACTGTGGACAGTGGCCCTTATTTCTCAACTGCGAGTTCTGGATTGGAAAGTGGCCCAGTGCGGTTTCCTTCTTCTGCTCTTGTTTTGAGAAGTTAAACTCAAAACAGCCCTTGTTTTAATTGATAGGCCTTTTCAAACATTTATCAGAATGGGATTTTAGAGTACATTTCTGTTTCTTCTCCTACTAATACTCTTACTACGGTTAGTAATCAAGTAGTAAATGTCTATTCTCTGTACCAAGCAAGGCAGGTGTAAGTGGGCCTGCTTTTGAGATACTTATAATTAATTTAGCAATTAAACCTGTACTGATAATTTTCAGATAAATACTTTGCAGTAGTTTGTAAATTTCAGGTGGGAGCTCATGTCGTGACACCTCGTTATTAACTTGATTGCGATGATGTACCATGGACATACTCGGGCATAATGATCACCCTAAAACTCCTCCGTGTTACGGAGAATGTAGGTGTCCACCTTGGTATTCATCAGTCTTCTGAGTCCCACTACTGAGAGTCTCCTGGTTTCTCCGCCCGCTGTTCTGTTCTGTTTTTCTGATTTAATTTATGTTTCATTGTGTAGGAGATGTTGTTCCTATAAGCGGTCCTGAGGGCAATTTTAAAATATCCAAGTTCCAAGAACTGGAAGACCTCTTTCTGTTGGCAGCAGGAACAGGCCTCACGCCGATGGTTACGATCCTGAACTTCGCTTTGACTCACATGCCGCACCTCAGGTATGCAGTATGTCTGTCCCTGCCGCTGTCCTGGCTGCCGTGTGAGCGCCAGGGGCTCCGAGTTGAGACACCTTACGCCTCATTAACCACTTCCGCTCTGCACCCCCAGTCGTCACTGTTGCACTAACGTGGTTCTTAGTTTAGTTTTTGATACTTCTGGTTACCTACTTGACACTAAACATTTACCCTAGTTTACTGTAGACTTTCCATTTTAAATGTAATTAGTTATTTCTGAGTCTTTTTTTTTCTTTTAAGGAAAGTAAAGCTGATGTTCTTCAATAAAACAGAGGATGACATAATTTGGAGAAGCCAACTGGAGAAATTGGCATTTAAAGATAAAAGGTATCAAGTTGTATTTAAATATTTAGACCTATATAGTAAGTCTAGACCTGATCACTTTTGGTTGGAGCTTCGAATTGATCAGGAAGTATCTCCAAAGAAAAAATAAGCTAATAATTACCAAATGTAAATGAGTTAGAGCCCCACCCTCCTCCAGAGAAATGCCCTCTGGGGAGACCCTGGTCGCTGCTCGCTGAGCCGCAGTGAGAGGCATCTTGGGCTTCTCTGACTGTGATGTGGGATCACATCTGACTTGGGTTGTGCTGAGAGTGTTACAGTGTTGCCAATTGGTCATTCAAGATTTTCTTGTATGAAGACAGGTAGATAAAATATTTTTGGTGAGGATGGGGTAAGCAAAATTAAGCATGGTACAGGATTTCTTAAGCCTTTAATATGCTGATGTCCATTGGGACTCTCCAGGAGAGGGATTTCTTACTTGTTGTTTAGCAAGACACTCTTCAATTTTGTTTGTTTGCGCTAACCCTTATTAATAGCCTATAACCAGTGGTCCTCAGTCTATACTTTGGGAAAAGCTGGTATAGACATTAGAAAAAAGTTCTTGTCAAGCTAAAGTCAGTAATGGAATGAGGCAGAAAATAAAGTAAAAATGTATTTTATTGAAAAAAGAGTTCAGCACAGTAACTGAAATAAGAAAATAATTTAAATGAGAGTATGTCCTGTCTCCCCTGAAAACATTTGAAAGCAGTAGAAAGTTCAAAACAAGTTTTTTACAAGCGGTCATACTTTCTTTCTTTTTCTGCGACAGTCTCACTATATCACCCTCGGTAGAGTGCTGTGGCATCACAGCTCACAGCAACCTCAAATTCTGGGCTTAAACGCTTCTCTTGCCTCAGCCTCCCAAGTAGCTGGGACTACAGGCACCCACCACAGCGCCCGGTTATTTTTTGTTGCAGCTGTAGTTGTTTGGTGGGCCCAGGCCGGGTTTGACCCGTCAGCCCTGGTGTACATGGCCGGCGCTCCAGCTGAGCCCAAGCTGTCATTCTTTCTAAAGCATTTCTGTAGTCACTAAAAGTTGTTTCTAAGATTTCAGGGCTTTGTATGTTGCACAAAACATCAAAGGTAAATATTTGTGTTTATGATAGTCCAGTATGGTGTAGGTATAACTGTGTGCCTTGTGAAAGTCAGAGGTAAAGCATTTAGAACTCAGGCAGTTGTCTCAGGGCGCAGGTTCTGAGTATCAGCGGGAAACCCTGAACAGGCCTCACTGTGGTTTCCGCCAGCTCCCCCCTCCCTTCTCTCCTCAGTCACTTGCCCTTGGTGTATCTACTGTCATTTACACACTATAAACATGGACCTCAGAGGAGTCACCACATTCGGGTAATTGTAAGCCAGTTTAGAGAAGGACCTAAAGAAACGCAAATGATTCGCAAGTCTCTTTTACACCTATTTTCCACATTAGCACTATGGTGTCCTCACTCCAAGTAGGGAAGGAAAGCTCCACCATTTGGGAACGTGGTTTCTGTGTCATTTCTCTTGGACACCAGTTCTGAGCATTAGTTTCAGAACTCATTCCCAAATGTGCTTTCCTCAACTCTCCCCTGTCCACCTCACCTCAAGTTTAATAAATACAGTTGTACTTTTCTTACTATGAATAAATGTCTGTAAATGCTGTAAAAAAAAATACGTTAGTGACTGTACCTGGGGAGGCTGGCTGAGAATGGGTCAGTGACTGTACCCGGGAGGCTGAGAATGGGTCAGTGACTGTACCCGGGAGGCTGAGAGTGGGTCAGTGAGTGTACCCGGGAGGCTGAGAGTGGGTCAGTGACTGTACCTGGGAGACTGAGAATGGGTCGGTGACTGTACCTGGGAGGCTGAGACTGGCTCAGTGACTGTACCCGGGAGACTGAGAATGGGTCGGTGACTGTACCTGGGAGGCTGAGAGTGGCTCGGTGACTGTACCCGGGAGACTGAGACTGGGTCGGTGACTGTAACAGCGAAACAGAGACTGGCACGGACACAGTAACCTCGAGGCTGAGACTGTGTCGGTGACAGTAAACGGGAAGCAG
>CAUYON010077709.1:0-13721 GCA_963573935.1 Arctocebus calabarensis | reverse complement strand
AGAAGCATGAATCCCATGTACTCAAGTTTGATATGAGGACAATTAATGACAATTATTGACACAGTGGGGGTGAGGGAAGGGGAGAGCAGAGAGAGAAAGAATGAGGGAGGGGTGGGGAAAGGAAGAGCAGAGAGAGGGAAGAAGTGAGGGGATGGGGTCTTGGTGTCTGCCACACTCTTTGGGGGCAAAACATGATTGTAAGAGGGACTTTACCCAACAAATGCAACCAGTGTAACATGGTTTCTTGTACCCTCAATGAATCCCCAACAATAAAAAAAAAAATAAAAATAAATAGCAACTAAACGTTTTCCTATCCTCCTCTAACATTGCCACCTCTACCTAAACATATTTAGGAGGAAGGTAAAGAATTCACCCAGCAAGGGTGGCGCCTGAGGCTCAAGAAGTAGGGCGCTGGGTGGAGTGTTCAAACCTGACCCCAGCCAAAACTGAAAAAAAAAAAAAAAAAACAAGAATTCACCCTGTAAGATCTGTGACTTTGAGAATCACAGCAGAGTACTATCATTACACTCCCTAACCATCAGTAACCCAGAATTGATGTTGCTAATGAATTGCATGCAGTGGACAAATAATGTTATAAAACTATTGGGATTATAACTGTCAATGCAGCACTTAAATATGTAAAAACAAGGTACTCCTGGTGACCAAACTGCCTGTTAGCATATTACCTATCACAGACCCATCTCCCGGGAACTGACATCATACCCCAGAAGGACACAGAAAGGGAACACAGACATCATTTTAACAAAGATGGGTGAAAAAAGAGAAACTGATGTATTTAATGTCAACGCTTACCTATTACTTGGTGACTTCCTATCCCTTTATAGAATTTATCCTACTGTGCTTTATTTTTATTTTTTTCCTATTTTTTTATTGTCTTTATTATTAAATCATAGCTCTGTACAATAGTGCAATCAAGGGGTACAATGTGCTGGTTTCATATACAATCTGAACTATTTTCATCAAACTGATTCATACCCTTCCTGGCATTTTCTCAGAAATACGAATTTCCTCTTATTTGTTGCCTCCTTACCATTTTATTTACTTCCTCTTTCTTTCTTATTGTTGTTTGATTTATTTTTTCCCTTTCTTATGCCTAACTTACTTGAATTGTTTCTCAGTATCCTAATAGGGTTAATACTTCTGTCTTGTTTCTCAGTATCCTGATAAAGTTAACATTTAACCAACTAAGTCTAGTAAGAAATGTGAGCTATAGAATTCCATCATACGAAAAAGCAGAAAACTAAAGAGGAAATTAAAAGATCTGAAAGAACATGTCTATTTTTTTTATGTCATTATGTGCCTTTCAACGAACCTACCACATAGAAAAAAACCTGAAAATTTTATAGTGTAACTAATTATCCATGAATTTAAACCAGAACACCTAATGTTCAAAGAAACTAGTATTATACCACAGAGAAACATCTTTCATTTTTTTAGACTGGAAACAAACTTCAAGTAGCTGTAAAATCCACTTATATAACCTAAGAAAGCAAAGGCCCTTGAAGAATTAACAGCAACTACACACAATACAACAACTTCAAGCAATAATACTAGCAACTTCAGTTTTTTGCCAATCTAAGTTTTTTTTGTTTTTTGGTTTTTTTTGCATTTTGGCCAGGGCTGGGTTTGAACCCGCCACCTCCTGCAGATGGGGCCAGCGCCCTACTCACTGAGCCACAGGCGCCACCCCGCAACTTCAGTTTTTTGTTTAATTTTCTGCCCCTTCATCTCTAATTAGTTTAAAGGCATTTGGAAAATGTTTGAATGCTTCTCTGCACCATTGTTTTTAAACCCCAAGAGTGACATAAATTTAATAATAAACATTAACTAGAATGACCCAGGGGAAAATTATCTTTTTTTGTTGTTGCTATTTCTCAAGGAGCAGACAGAGTCAAATGAGTCAGCTCTCCCATAATCAGGCTGTAAAAGTGTAGAAAATCATGTTGATAGTATTTCTGTGCCTTATATTTCTTTGAGAGAGAGAAAAGGGGGATATATTCTCTGTGTTTCTCATATAGCTTAAAGCTGGAGATGGTGGTATGGGGAGGGGTAGAGAGCAGCATGAAAACTTCTAGGGACATTCTAAAGATCATGGGATTTGTGGATTACCAGAGAAGACTATTGTGCATCTCCTATCCCCATTCCTCACAAGCAAATCCACTGTAAAGAAGGAACCTCTGGTTCCTCTAATATGTTAGTATGCACGAAGGGAATTCCATTACCTAAACAGAGTTCTAAACTCTATAAACTCAAGTCAATAGTAATAAAGATTACTTATTCCATTACTTTGAAGTAAAAAAGAGAGAAGAATGTAGGAAAGAAAAGAAAGTGCTTAATGTGACCAAAGGAACTGAACGTACCAGTAAGGCAGTGAAGGAAGGCTGGTAATTAAAATAGACGTGGGGATTACCTTTCTCGGAGAAGTTTCCAGATCTCTTGGATGTTAGTGAAGAAATTCATGCTAAACAGCACTTGTGCTCCTGACATGTCAACGTGGCTGATTATCCAAAAATGGATACAAACAACAAGGTGTTCTATCTTACCTAGAAGCCAGAATTTGCTGGGAAGTTTTCTTATCTTTTCATCATAATATTGGATTTTTCATCCTTTTACTAGACATCTTTCTCCTCCCTCCCTACTGTTTTCACAAGCAGTTCCAAAGAAGAACAAACAAAACATAAAAAGAGACCAATTACGAGTTTGAAAAAAGAATTTAAAATCTATAAAAATAAGACCACTCTTGGTGACAAACCCAAAGATTGCTTAAAAAGTTGCATTGCCATATTTTAAAGATAAACTCAATAATATAATAACCAGTTAAATAAAGATATAGCAGGAGCATTTAAAGTCTAACTCTATTATTAATGAAAAGTAAATTCCTTTGTCACAAATGCTATTTTCCAAAAAGATCTATAAACCATTTGTCTGGTAAATAACCAAGCAATTTCTTTTCTGACAAATTCTTTTAACAGTGATTGTTGATAGAAAATAAGTAAAAATTTTAAAGACAAGAGGTAGTGTGTGAGTTATAATTTAAAAAATAAAGCTTAAAGAAAATATTAAACACATTGCAAGATGAGACACTCATAATGGAAGAACTAATCAGTCAGAATGCATATATTTAAACAAAAATTTCTTTTTCTTTCCTCCAAGTGTACAAATAGAATATGGTTAAATATAAAATTCTCTCAATTCATATTGTTTTTCTAGCCTCAGCTCAACTGACCCCTGGGGTGTGTGATTTTGCTCTCAACTGGCAACTCAAATAAAGTACATTTTTCATAGTCTGGTTAGGAAACACAATCTTGAACTTACCACTACTCAATGCAAATTAAAAGCTGCATTCATTGAAATGCCATGTGCAGTAAAGAACTGTCAACATTTTATGTAGCCCCAGCTTTTTGTGACATCTGCCCAAGGGCCAAGTTAAACCATGAGATATAGACTGAGCCTTCTCCTGTTGACCACCTACCAGACTTTTCTTCACACAAATAACTAATTTGTCAAAGAGAAAGACTATGAAGTTTGGTGAGGGTGGGGAGGAAGGGGAAGATGGTTGACTGGAGCCACAGAAGTTCCCATCTAGAGGGAAGGATAATGACCAGAAATTAACCAATAAAGCTGAAGATTGGGGGCTGAGCTGAGAGAAAGAGTGATAACTGCACATCACCTCAGCTGAGGCAAGCTACAACTCCAAGGAAGCAAATTAGAGGTACAAAACTCATCCCAAAGAAAAAGAATGTCCGTCCCCTCCCCCAAGACAGTTTTTTTTTTTCTCATTGTGGGATCTCTACCAGCAGTGATCTGCGGATCTCTGTCTCACCCCATGGGATAGAGTTGCTGGAAGCGGGGACTACTTCTCCAGGGGGACCCTGCTGTGAGCCTGGGTGTTCTCTTGTCAGGCATGAAAGGAACATTACCCTCTCCATCTTGACCTCCCAGGGCACCCTTACCCCCTCGCCTGGTGGTCCACAAGCCTAACCCCTACAGAAACCAGATTGTCTGTGATTTATTGCTAGGAATGGGCATTACAATGGCCTTGGTAGTAAAACTACACTGTAACATGAGCCCAATACTAGTACAGACAGACAAAGAGGGGAGGCTGTCGGGCTTGACCCTGCAAAAGTGCAAATCAGCTGCAGGTGGAAGCTTGCAATCCAATTTCACCTTCCCTGCTCATCTAGCCAAATGGCAAAAAACAATCATGGGGCAGAATCAGCAGAAAAACTCTGGCAACATGAACAATCACAGTAGATCAACTTCCCCAAGGAACGACAAATCAGACACACCAGAAGATCCTATTCATAAACAAATGGCTGAAATGTCAGAAATCGAGTTTAGAATTTGGATGGCAAATAAAATTAACAGAATGGAAGTAAAGTTGGAATTAGAAATTTTAGGAATAATTCAAAAGTTGTGACAAGAATTCAATGAACTCAAAGACAAAATCACCAAAGATTTTGTCACATTGAGAAAAGAATTGCAGCCCTCCAGGATATGAGAAATACATAGAATCCCGCAGTAACAGAATGGAGCAGGCAGAAGAAAGGATTTCTGACATTGAAGACAAAGCTTATGAATGTTCCCAAACCCTCAAAGGGGAACAGAAGTGGAGAATAAAAATGGATCATTCTCTCATAAAGCTGTAGGATAATTCCAAAAAAGCAAATATCTACCTTATAGGATTCCCTGAAGGTGATGAGGTTGCTTCAAAAGGCCCTGATGCTGTTTCTCCAAGAGACAATCAAGGAGAACTTCCCAAACATGGCAAGAGATTCTGAAATTCAGATAGCAGACAGTTTCAGAACCCCAGCATGACTCAATCCAAATAAAGCATCTCCCAGCCACACTGTAATTAACTTTGCCAAAGTTAACATGAAGGAAAAAGTACTGCAAGCAGCCAGACATAAGAAAACCAAAAACCATAACCTATAAGAGGAAGAATATTAGAATGACCACAAATCTCTCTGCTAAAACTTTCCAAGCCAGAAGAGGATGGTCATCTACCTTCGACCTCCTAAAACAAAATAATTTTCAACCCAGGATCCTGCATCCAGCTAAACCAGGGGTCCTCAACCTTCCTAATGCTGCAACCCTTTAATGCAGTCCAAAGGGGTCACAACCCATAGGTTGAGAACCACTGTGCTAAAGTGAGTTTCATTTATGATGGAGAAATTAAATACTTTAATTACATGCACATGGTGAAGAAATTTGCCATAACTAAACCAGCTCTCCAGGGTATTTTCAGACCCATCCTCCACAACGACCAGCACAATGCTCTACCACCAAAGTAAACTCACTCAGAAACTTTTGATCAAATCACCACTTCCACAGTGGTGAAAGGATTAAAAATGTCCATTAGATCTTCGAAAAACTTGATACCCAAAAACTTGATACCAGGCTTATCAATACTCTCAATTAATAAATATGAATGGCTTAAATTGCCCTCTAAAGAGGTGCAGGTTGGCTGATTGGATACAAAAACTCAGGCCAGATATCTGCTACATACAAGAATCTCACCTTACCTTACAAGACATAGACTCGGGGGAAGGGACAGTCATATATATTTCAGCCTAATGGAAATCAGAAAAAAGCAGTTGTTGCAATTTTTTTGTTTGTTTGTTTTTGTTGAGACACAGTGCCACCCTATGCCCCTGAGCAGAGTGCAGTGAGCATGGTAACTCAGTGCAACCTCTGACTCGGGCTGTGGGCATCCCGCTGCCTCAGCCTCCAGAAGCCACTGGGATTACAGGCGCTCGCTGCGGCACCCGGCTGGGTTTTTCCATTTTTTTCATGAGTCAGGGTCTCACTCTTTCTCAGGTGAGTCTTGAACTCCTGAGTTCAAGCAATTCTCCCTCCTCAGCCTCCCACAGTGCTGGGATGATAGGCATGAGCCACCGCGCCCAGCACAAAAATCAGGTGTTGCGATTTTATTTGCAGATACAATAGGCTTTAAACCAACAAAAGTAAGGAAATACAAGTATGGTAACTTGTAGAGGACTCCAAGAGCCAGACAACCTCTGAGCAAGATGATTTGCAGCTACAGGGCAGACCCTCAGGCAATTCGTCTGCAGGTGCTCATTGCAGAGAAAGAGCCTGAGCCCAGGCAATCCTTAGGTACATAGTCATTGTCTAATACTCCCCTCACCTGTCTTGTGCTCTCTCAATAAAAGGCTACTGCAGAGGTTGCCTGGGGCTATCTTGCAATCAAGGCCAGCAAGTGTGTACTTCTAATCTGTGTCACGCCTGGTTCCTTTCTGTGGCAACTGAGACCAGGCCCATAGGGGCTATGACATCTAGCATAGTTGGCAGAATCCAGCAGGACACAACAGGACACCAGGGACGTGGACCAAAGGGGAAAGTGACACTCGGAAATAAGTGAGGCCTTTGGCAGACAGTGGGAGGAAGTTCAAAGGGAAAGTCCACTCAGGGCAAGTGGAACCTCTGGCCAATCTAGAATCTAGGGAACCTCACTCAGAATAAGTGAGGTCTTTGATAATTAAGCAAAGACATTTAGAGAAAACAATGGGTAACTTCCTGTTTGGAGAGTTGCAAGAATTGGAAACTGAGGAAGAAGGTGATGTTCAAATGGAATTTGAAAGTGAGGAGAATAGTCAGGTTCAGTGGGAATCTGGACCTAAGGAGAACTGGGAATCAAGAGCATATGATACAGGCACAAATAAGCAAGGAATTACCTCTGTGGTCATTATGGCTGCTCAGATCAGACAATTGGAAGACCAGGTAAATAGTATCTCTGTCAGAAATGCCAACTTAGAGCACCCAGTATTGTCCTCAGCACCTCCCTATGTAAATGAACTGCCTGTGACTTCTGTTATGAAGGCTGTGTTGGAAGAGTGAAAACCTGCACCTTTAAGTGAGAAGACACTTTGGGCCTTTTTCCAGTTATGGTCAGTGATATTCCTCCCAATCTGCAACACGCTCAAGGGGGCCAACGTTTTAATCACCATATGATCACCTTTGAGGTTCTGAAAGATTTGAAACAGGCCATAGCACAGTGTGGTATGCAATCAATGTTTTCTAGAGGTCTGTTACAGGGGCTTTAACAAGAGCAGCTGCTCTTTCTTTATGACTGAGACATGATAACCAGAACTTTTCTTGAGTCTGAACAGTATTTACAGTTCAAAACCTGGTGGAAGGAGGAGGCTGACCTGATGAGTCACCAAAACCAGCAGAGAGGAGTCCTTATAACATCAGAACAGCTCACTGGGTCTGGTCAGTGGCTGGAGATTCCAAATCAACTTGAGTACGATGACATAACTATAGTTCAGACAAGGCTGTGTTGTCTTGGGGCCTGGGAAAAGGTCCAGGCTCCTGGAGATAGCTCTAAATCTTTTATTAAGATAATGCAGTCAGGGAATGAACCTTATACTGACTTTCTAGCCCAATTAAAAACGGTAGTCAATAAGACTGTTGCTCACCCAGAGCTCAGAGACATACTTTTCCAAACTTTAGCATTTGAGAATGCTAACTCTGAGTGTCAAATGGCCTCATGACCTTTGAGAGCATAATATGCTCCCTTATAGGAATATATACGGGCATGTGCTGATGTGGGATCAGAATTCCACAAGGCTAATTTTCTTGCTGCTGCTTTAAAAGAAGGGATCAGTCTGTACCATCTGAAATGTCATAACTGTCTTCTTGTTCAAGGATACACTTACCTCCTTTTCTGGAGGGAACCAATCCTAAGAGGAGAAACAGAAAATCAGACATGGCAGATGGATGTGACCATTGTCTCATCCTTTGGTAGACTGAAACATGCTCATCATTCCATAGATACTTTATCTCATTTCTCTTGGGCTACTGCTTACCAGGAGAAAGGACTCACAACATCATTCAACATTTGTTAGAGTGCTTTAATATTATGAGTCTCCCTAAATCTATTAAACTGATAACGCACCTTCTTATTCTACTCACAAACTAAATACCTTCCTATCTTTTTGGAATATCCAATGATCTCATGGTATTCCTTACAATTCTCAAGGACAAGCCATTATTGAGTGATGTAATAAAACATTGAAAGATATGTTAGATAAACAGAGAGGGGGATAATAGTCCTAAGTACATGCTCACTAGAGCTCTTTTCACTCTCAATTTTCCTAATCTCAGCAACGACAGAAAGGTAGCTACAGAATGCCATTGGACATCTCTCATTCATTCACCATCCTCTCCAATACAACCACCTATTTTTTATAGAAAACCTGACATGTCAGAGTGGAAGCCTGTTTAGGTACTTGCATTGGGGTCGAGGTTTTACACATATTATTACAGAACATCAAGAGAAGCAGTGGCTACCAGCCTGCTGGATTAAGCCTTGACATGAGCAGGAAACCTTGCCAGCGCTTTTAACTAATTTTTCTTTCATTCACAGGACCCTGATTTTTGGAGGCTAGGTAATTTCCTAATAGAGAAACCCTGGATCAATCTCCTCTGTTGGAACTCTAGCTGCCTCACCCATATCACCATCCATCATCAGCAGGAAGCAGTTAAGAGTGGTCAGCATCCGGTTTCCCTAGGAGACCGTTGGACTTTCTATGCAGAGTGAGAAGATTGATACAGGATTTCATTATTTTGGGCTGAATAACAAGCCCCAGGTAAGCTTAGTATGCATCTTCTAAACCTTTGAAGTTTATGATAACAAAGACTCGAACAGCAGGCTTCGAGGTAATGGTTATACTGATATTGGCCAAGGTAAGAGAATTTCACTTGTTGGATTTATAGCTGTTTCAGTTGGACACCTGATCTTTACTTAAAGTTATACTGCTCTTTGGAAAGGGTCTCAGTTCCGTACAGCCCTTTCCCCACCTAACATAACTTCAAGTGGTGGTTAATACTTCCTATGGAAGCATCACGGGCCCTATGGGTCAGCCCATAGCACATAGTGATTAGCACAAAGGAGATATGTTTTCCCCTATGCCTAGATTGGCTAAAATAGTTTCCTTTATACCTAGATTAGTTCCATTGGTGTAATTGTTATACTTATATGCCCTTTTGTTTCTTTTACTTTGCAGGAAGGAAAGCTCCTCAGTGAGGAGAATGGCTGAAATAACCAAGGACAGATTTTCTCACTTGCCTATCCAGAAATGTCTTTAATACACGAGAGGGGGGAAATGTAGAGGATGCCAAGAGCCAGATGACCTCTGAGCAAGATGATTTGCAGCTAGTGGGCAGACCCTCAGGCAATTCATCCACAGGTGCTCATTGCGGAAAAAGAGCCTGAGCCCAGGTGATCCTTAGGCACATAGTCATTGTCTAATACTCCTCTCATCTGTCTTGTGCTGTCTCAATAAAAGGCTACTGAGGAGGTTGCTCGGGGCTACCTTGCAATCAATGTTAGCCCACCTCCTGCAAGCTTGTACTTCTAATCTGCGTCACTCCTGGTTCCTTTCTTTGGTGATCGAGACCAGAGCCATAGGGGCTGCAAAAATAACTTCATATTTGCTAAGGGAAACACTCAACATGATGATATTTCAATTATTAACATTTATGCACCCAACCGGAATGGTCCTCAACTTATAAGAAAGACTCTCACTGACATGAGCAACTTGATTTCCCCCAGCACCATAACAGTAGGAGATTTTAACACCCCTTTGGCAGTGTTGGATAGATGTTCCCATAAGAAACTAAGCAAAGAAATTTTAGATTTATAATTATCCATTCAACAATTGGATTTAACAGACATCTACAGGACATTTCATCCTAACAAAATTGAATACACATTCTTCTCATCAGCCCATGAAACATCCTCCAAAATTGATCACATCTTAGGTCACAAGTCTAACCTCAGCAAATTTTTAAAAATAGAAACTATGCCTTATATCTTCTCGGACCATCATGGAATAAAAGTTGAACTCAGTAACAAGAGGAATCTGCAAACTCACACAAAGACATGGAAACTAAATAACCTTATACTGAAAGAATGCTGGGTCATAGATAAGATTAAGAAGGAAATTACCAAATTTTTGGAACAAAACAATAATGAAGACATGAACTACCAGTACCTCTGGGATACCACAAAGGTAGCCCTAAGAGGGAACTTCATAGTGTTGAAAGCCTTCCTTAAGAGAAGAGAAAGAGAGGAAGTCAACAAATTAATGGGACATCTCAAGAAACTGGAAAAGGAAGAATACTCCAACCCCAAACCCAGAAGAAGAAAAGAAATAACCAAAATTAGAGCAGAATTAAAGGAAATTGAAAACAAAAGAATTATACAACAGATCAATGAATCAAAAGGTTGGTTTTTTGAAAAGGTCAATAGAATAGATAAACCTTTGGCTAATCTAACCAGAAATAAAAGAGTAAAATCTCTAATTTCATCAGTCAGAAATGACAGAGATAAGATAACCACAGACTCCTCAGAAATTAAAAAAATCCCTAATGAATATTACCAAATCTATTCTCAGAAATATGAAACTCTGAAGGAAATAGACCAATACTTGGAAGCATGCCACCTTCCTAGACCAGGAAGAAGTGGAAATGTTGAATAGCCCTATATCATCAACTATACAAAATCTTCCCAAAAAGAAAATCCAGGACCAGATGGCTTCACATTGGAATTCTACCAAACCTTTAAAGAGGAACCTAGTACCTATATTACTTAACCTTTTCCAAAACATAGAAAAATAAGGAATACTTCCTAATACATTTTATGAAGCAAATATCACCCTGATTCCCAAACCAGGAAAAGACCCAATAAGAAAAGAAAATTACAGACCAATATCTGTAATGAATATTAATGCAAAAATATTCAATAAGATCCTGGCAAACAGAGTCTAGCAACACATCAAACAAATTATATACCATAAACTAGCAGGTTTTATCCCAGGGTCTCAAGGCTGGTTCAATACATGTAAATCTATAAATATAATACATCACATAAACAAATTAAAAAACAATGACCATATGATTCTCTCAATGATGCAGAAAAAGCTTTTCTTAATATCCAGCATCCTTTCATGATCAAAATACTTAAGAAAATGGGCATAGAAGGGACATTTCTTAAAACTGATAGAGGCCATCTACAGCAAACCCACAGCCAATATTATACTGAATGGAGTAAAATTGAAAACATTTCCACTCAGTTCAGGAACCAGGCAAGGTTGCCTATTGTCTCCACTGCTTTTTAACATTGAAGTGGAAGTCTTCACCATTGCAATCAGTCAAGAGAAGGCAATCAAGGGTATACAAACAGGATCAGAGGAGATCCAACTGTCACTCTTCACAGATGATATGATCATATATCTGAAAAAACCCAAGGACCCAACTACAAAACTCTTAGAAATGATCAAGGAATGCAGCAGTGTCTCAGTCTACAAAATCAATACTCACAAATCAGTAGCATTCATACATACCAACAATAGTCAAGCTGAAAAAACAGCCAAGGACTCTATTCCTTTTACAGTAGTGCCAAAGAAAATGAAATATCTGGGAGTGTACCTAACAAAGGACATGAAAGATCTATACAAAGAGCCCAATGAAACTCTGAGGAAAGAAACAGGTGAAGATGTTAACACATGGGAAAACATACCATGCTCATGGCTGGGAAGAATCAACATTGTTAAAATGTCCATACTACCCAAAGAAATCTATAGATTTAATGCAATCCCTATTAAACCACCTCTGTCATACTCTAAAGATATGGGAAAACTAGTACTTCACTTTATACGGAAACAGAAAAAATGTCAAACAGCCAAAATATTACTCAGAAATAAAAACAAATCCGGTGGAATCATGCTATCAAACTTCAGACTATACTATAAATCTATAGTGATCAAAACAGCATGGTATTGGCACACAAAAAGACAGGTAGATGTATGGAACAGAGTTGAGAACCAAGAGATGAATCCAGACACTATTTGTCATTTGATCTTTGATAAGTCTATCAAAAATATAAATTGGGGGAAAGACTCCCTATTTAACAAATGGTGCTGGGTGAATTGGCTGGAGACTTGTAGAAGACTGAAACTGGACCTACACCTTTCACCATTAACAAAAATTGACTCACACTGGATAAAAGATTTAAACTTAAGACATGAAACTATAAGGATTATTGGAGAGAGTGCAGGGGAAACACTTGAAAAAATTGGCCTGTAAGAAAACTTTATGAGGAGGACCCCCAGGGCAATTGAAGCAACACCAAGAATACATTACTGGGATCTGATCAAACTAAAAAGCTTCTGAACTGCCAAGAACACAGTAAGTAAAGCAAGTAGACAGCCCTCAGAATGGGGGAGGATATTTGCAGGTTATGTTTCTGACAAAGGTTTGATAACCAGAATCCACAGAGAACTCAAACTTATCAATAAGAAAAGATAAAGTGATCCCATTTCATTGTGGGCAAGAGACTTGAACAGAAGCTTCTCTGAAGAAGAGAGGTGCATGGTCTACAGAAACATAAAAAAATGCTCATCATCTTTAATCATTAGGGAAATGCAAATCAAAACCATTTTGAGATAGCATCTAACTCTAGTGAGATTAGCCCACATCACAAAATCCCAAAACTTTAGATATTGGCATGGATGTGGGGAAAAGGAAACACTTTTGCACTGCTGATGGGAATGCAAGCTAATACGTTCCATTTGGAAAGAAGTCTGAAGAACACCCAGGGATCTAAAAATAAACCTACCATTTGATCCTACAATTCCTCTACTGGGAGTATATCCAAAAGACCAAAAATCACTTTGCAACAAAGATATTTGCGCCAGATTATTCATTGCAGCTCAATTCATAATTGCCAAGTCATGGAAGAAGCCTAAGTACTCATCCACTGATGGTATTAACAAATTATGATATATGTATACCATGGAATACCATGCAGCCTTAAAAAAAGATGGACACTTTACCTCTTTAATATTTACAGGGATGGAGCTGGAACATATTCTTAGTAAAGTATCTCAAGAATGGAAGAAAAAGTATCCAATGTACTGAGTACTTTTATGAAACCAATTTATATTTACTCATACTTTCTTATGAAAGATAGATCACAACTGTAGCCCAGGATGAAGGAGACAAATGGAGGGGGAAGAGAAGGGAAGGAGGAGGTTTGACAGAGGGAGGGTAAATGGTGAGACCACACCTGTGGAACACATCTCAAGGGTACAAGTCAAATCTAAGTATAGAACATAAAGGTATTAACACAATAATCAAGTAAATGAGGCAAAAGCTATATTAATTAGTTTGATGTAAGCACTCCAAATTGTATAAAACGTCAACCACATTGTACCCCACAAATGCATAAATGTATTCATGTGTATATGACTTGATAAAATGAAAAAAAAAAGTTCAATGAGGGTAGGAGATATGACTCTTGCTCACTAACGTTCTATTTTCTGCCTGGTGCAGGACCCAAAGGACACCCCCAGTAGATGACTACTGAACGTTAGGCTTGCTTTCACTGACTTTTACAAGATGCTATATAATACACAATTAGTTTTCATTGTACTAACGTGGGTGTTTACCATAGGTTATGGCTAACACATTTCCTGGAATTACAGTGTTCTCTCTATGAAAATCCATGACCCTTAGCAAAGTATCTCTAGAACGGAAGAAAAAGTATCCAATGTATACACCCCTAATATGAGACAAATTCTTTATCGTTCAAGTGAAGGCTACAACCCATTTATTGCACAGGAAGACGGGGAAAGGGGAGAGGGAGGGAAGGGGAGGGAGAGGGTGTGGGGAGA
>CAUYON010077708.1:0-10836 GCA_963573935.1 Arctocebus calabarensis | reverse complement strand
ATAGGCCTGTTCAACATTTCCACTTGGTTCTGGCTAAAATGTTGGTAGGTGGTGTGCTTCTAAGTATTGGTCATTTCCTTCAGATTTTCATATTTCTGATAGTACAGTTTTTTGTAGTATTCATTGAGGATTTTTTGGATTTCTGAGGAGTCTGTTGTTATTTTGTCTTTACCATATCTGATTGAAGAAATTAGAGATTTTATTCTTTTTTTTTTCCTGGTTAAGTTAGCCAAAGTTTTATCTATTTTATTGACCTTTTCAAAAAACCAATTTTTTGATTCATATGATATGTTCTGTAATTCATTTGTTTCAATTTCATTTAATTCTGCTCTAATTTTGGTTATTTCTTTTCTTCTACTGCGTTTAGGATCGGAAAGTTCTTCCTTCTCCAGTTGCTTGAGATGTCCCATTAAGTTGTTAACTTCGTCCCTTTCTGTTTTCTTGAGGAAGGCTTGTAGTGCTGTAAATTTCTCTCTTAGCACTGCCTTTGCAGTATCCCAGAGGTTCTGATGCTTCGTGTCTTCATTGTCATTTTGTTCCAAAAATTTGGTAATTTCCTTCTTAATCTCGTCTATGACCCATCTATCTAGCATAAGGTTATTCAGCTTCCATGTTTTTGTATGAGTTTGCAGATTCCTGTTATTGTTGAGTTCAGCTTTTATTCCATGGTGGTCTGAGAAGATGCAAGGAATAATTTCTATTCTTTTAAATTTTCTGAGGTTAGACTTGTGACCTGAGATGTGATCAATTTTGGAGTATGTTCCATGGGGTGATGAGAAGAATGTGTATTCAATTTTATTGGGATGAAATGTTCTGTGGATGTCTGTTAAATCCAGATGTTGAATGGTTAAGTTTAAATCTAAAATTTCTTTACTTAACTTCTTCTTAGAGGATTTATCCAACACTGCTAAAGGGGTATTAAAATCTCCAACTACCATGGAGCTGGAGGAAATCAAGTTACTCATGTCTATTAGAGTTTTTCTTATAACTTGAGATGCATTCTGGTTGGGTGAATAAATATTAATAATTGAAATCTCATCATATTGAGTATTACCTTTAACAAATATGAAATGTCCATTTTTATCCTTCCTTACTTTGGTTGGTTTAAAGCCTATTGTATCTGCAAATAAGATTGCAACACTTGCTTTTTTCTGTTTTCCATTTGCCTGGAATATATATGACCATCCCTTCGCCTTGAGTCTAAATTTTTCTTTTAAGGTACGATGAGATTCTTGTATGCAGCAGATATCTGGCCTGAGTTTTTGTATCCAGTCAGCCAATCTATGCCTCTTTATAGGACAATTCAAACCATTCACATTAATTGAAAATATTGCTAAATCTTTAGAAAATCTAGTGGACATTTTTAATCCTTTTGTTGTTGTGGAAGTTGGAATTTGATAAAAAGTTTCTGGATGAGTTTACTTTTGCATTGGAGGATTACGCTGGTCATTATGGAGGATAGGTCTGAGAATATCCTGGGGGAGCTGGTTTGGTTATAGCAAATTTCTTCAACATGTGGATGTCATTAAAGTATTTAATTTCTCCATCATAAATGAAATTCAGTTTGGCTGGATACAGGATCCTGGGTTGAAAGTTATTTTGTTTTAGGAGATTAAAAGTCGATGACCATTCTCTTCTAGCTTGAAAGGTTTGATCAGAGAGATCTGCAGTTATTCTAATGTTCTTCCCCTTGTAGGTTATTGATTTCTTGCATCTGGTTGCTTTCAAAATTTTCTCCAGACTCATACTTTTATTATAACTATAATGAAAGAGAAACTGTGAAAGATACTATAATAAAATCAAAATCATTCTGTTTATTATTCAATGCTACATCATCAAATAGCTCCCAAAACCACCTTCACCATGCCACCTATTTATAAGCAAAGTTGAGTTTAGGGCAGGTGAGAGCAAAATCACATCGATAGAACTTTGGCCATGTCTCAGAGTAGAGAATACAATATCAGAATTTATTAAAAATTGAGTGATTGACTTAAAGGACTTCCAGTGGGAATGGAGGGTGGGGAAAAAAGGATGGGAATTTCATTAGAATTAGGTAAGGATGGTAATAGGAACAAAAGTTAGGACTGGTGAAAAAATGGCAAGGAAAGGACTTGGAGTGAAAGGGTTCATAGGAACTGAGGGTGAAAATTGTCTGCTGATGCTTTCATCAGATAATTAGTTTTTCTGATAAAGTTTTATAATGAACCATTAAGCTACTCACCAGAAGAAGAGTATTCAAGAACAGTAAATGTGTGCTAATGAAGATACTGGAATAATAAAGTCATGGTAATGTAAACCAGGGAATTTAAAACCAGTGCCTAAGGGCCAAATCCTGAAGCAGAGAAAGTTCCTTACATTCTTAAAGGGTTGTTTCATAAAAATAATATAACAAAGATCCTATGTGTCCCGCAAATCCTACAATATTTAACATCTGGCCCTTTACAAAAAAGGTTTTGCCAAACTCTGATATAGGCAGTAAATTGGGAGAACGAGAAGGTATTTTCTGTACTCATCCTGCAAGTATTAAGTACACGTAGACACTTTGGGTTCTCACTACTCAATAATGAGGAAGAGGAGGAGAAACTTTCCTAGAGATAATGGTTGGTGAGAAGCATGGGGCTGGCCTGGGAATCCTGACAGGGAGGTTGGGAGGTGAAGTTTGGATATGGTCTAATTAAAAACAACAACAACAACAAAAGAAGCAACTCGTACAAAGGCAAACATGGGGAAATCAGCACTTTTCTCTTTTTTAGTCACTACCTCAAGAAACATTTATTCAGATCCTGATTTTTGACAAATGACATCATAAGCAGGCTTATCAGTTTCATCCCTGCTCTGTGTGCCAGGAACTGAGAAATTAAATATATGATTCCCGGTGGAAAACCATTCGTGCATATGTCACCACAATGTATGCCATTTTTTTTTAAATTGTTTAAACCTTGTACTCCAAATAAGTCTTTTCCTTTAGGAAATCATATTATGGCATTTTCTTTTCATGTATAAGTGTAAAACTACCTAGCAATGAATGCAGTAATAGCCGATTTTGAATCTATTAGAAAAGTTAGAATCACTTGATATAATGCAAATTACTAATTAATGAAGTGATATAAATAAATTTTTAACAGGTAAGCAAAACACACTTTTTGGCTTAACTAGTACGTAATACATGAGTTTTTAATATGTTCCAGGTAAAAACGTATTATCTTATTCCATAATCTTTTGAACTTAGCTGAATAACAGTATGCCCTGATGTGTCATATTGCAATCCTTTGTAGAGAAATATGTAACAATTTCTTCTGGGTCCAAATAAAATGTCCACGGCCTAGAACATTTTTTAACCACAGTTCACTTCGAGGCTACAACAACTTCACTCTAACCCTAGGTCTTTGGATTAATCTCACACCACTTTTTAAATATTCAAATAGCAACATATGAATATTATAATCAATAAAGCTGAAATGCAGGTAATGCTGGAAATGAGTTGTTAAGATCTGAGATGCTTAATTTATGTGTCAGCCTGAGGCTAATGGATGTCCAGATAGCTGCTAAAACATTATTTCTCAGGTGTGTCTCTGAGGGTGTTTATGGAAGAGATTAGCATTTGAAGCTGTAGACTGAATAAAGAAAATCTGCTTTCACCAGTGTACTCAGGCATCATGCTGTCATCGAGGGCCCCAGTACAGCAGAAAGGCACATTAAGGGCAACCCTTTCTGCTTTTGAGCTGGGCCATGCATCTTCTGCTGTCCTCTATTATCAGAATTTCCCTTTTCCAGCTCGGTGCCTGTGGCTCAATGGCCTAAGGCACCAGCCACGTACAACTGAGCTGGTGGGTTCCAATCCAGCCCAGGCCTGCCAAACAACAATGACGGCTGCAACCAAAAAATGACTGGGCATTGTGGCAGGTGCCTATAGTCCCAGCTACTTGGGAGGCAGAGGCAAGAGACTCGCTTGAGCCCAGGAATTAGAGGTTGCTGTGAGCTGTGATGCCATGGCAGTCTATCCAGGGTGACAGTTTGAGGCTCTGTCTCAAAAAAAGAAAAAAAAAGAAAGAATTTCCCTTTTCCATTTCTCAGACTGAGAGTTACCCACCATTTCCCTGGGTTCTCAGGCCCTCAAGCAAAAACTGAATTATACTGCTTGTTTTCCTAGTATGTGTGGGAGTGGATGAGGGGGGGAGAGAATCTTCAGTTACAGAGAAATAATCAATTGAACCAAGTTATGTTCAGCAATACCAGAATGAAAAATTGAAGCTCAGTATATGAAACCAGCACATTGTGCCCCATGATTGAATTAATGTATACAGCTATGATTTAATAAAAAAATAAAAAAAGAAAGAAAAGAAAAGTTGAAGCTCAGATTTCTCACTGAAATAGTTATTTTGAACATTTAGAAAAATAGAAGATACACAAAGGGTATTCTCTGCTTTATTTTTACAAAGGATATGAGTATACTTTTCCAGAAAAATATTAGAAAAGAAACAGACCTTCTTATGATGACTAAGTCCATTAGCTATAGACCACTGAGAGTTTGAACTATTGTTTTTATCAAAATTTTTATTAAAATTTTTGTCAAAATTTTATCCTACTGATCAGATAAAGGGAATGTAATTAAATAAGTGCTTTTAAATGATTGCAGCCTGTTAGTTACAGACATATGATAAACGAGGTCATTTATACATTGTTTGCCTGAGCAAATCCTGGCTTTGGAATTTCTTCTTTTTCTGTGATAATTACGAGGATAAAGTCAAGTGTAATGAAAAGACAGCCTTAGTACATATGAGGCAGTTCTTTATGATGACATATGAATCATCATTCAAAAGCTCATTTTTATATTCCTTTAAGTTTTATTTATGATCTTTATACATGATTTGGCAACTAGGTAACATCACAAATAAATTCAAGTACTTTAGAGAAGAAAATGAGCCTGAGAAAGGTTAAGGGCACTTTTCAGATTTTATACTCAGTTTCCTGTTCCCCCATTTCTGTTCTTTTGAACAGATTCTAGCCATAATAAAGGCATAGGCTGTGTACCCTAAATCTGAATATCTGAAATCCAAAATGCTCTGAAATCTGACACTTTTTAAGCATTGACATGACACTCATAGGAAATGTTCATTTGACTGTTTTAGATTTTGAATTTTCAGATTTGGGATTCTCAACCAGAAAGGATCCAAAAGTTTCAAAATCTGAAACCCCTCAGCATTTTGTATAAGAGTTTTACTCAAGGTTATTTCTAATTTAGTCATACTTCAATAATAGGTTCAATAATACTAATAAGAGCCTCAGAATATCAGGGTGTTCACTCAGCCAGGTATGATAGGAAACAGTATATGCAAATAAGGACAGGGTTGTTATTTTAATGTCCTGTCATACTTTTAGCACTCTCTATCTTATTCTTAGTCCATTAATCCTTAAAAAGAAATATGCAAAACTCCAGTCTGCAATTTTCTCAGCTTATGTGTGCTTATGTACCACACTTCCACATCTTCACTTACATCCTGGTCTTAGATGCCACTCCAAGTACCTGATAAGGAGTACTTCACCAACTTCCTCAATACCAAGTAAACGTCTGTGCTTCTCCCACATTCCCTGGACCAAGCAGACATACTTAGCTTCCACTTTGAAGCTGCCAAAAATGTCAGTTCCTTCAAAATGGATGCTAAGGGCCTTTGGAGAAAATAATACTGTCCTGTGACTGGGTGACAATTCAGTGCTAGAAGAGACTTCAAGATTCTCCGCAATTTAGTGATGTGTCTTTCTTCTTCACTCTCGTAGGCCCCTAAGTGACTGTCCCATGATCAACAGTCCTCAAGCTTCATCACAGCCCAGCTTCTGCTCTCCCATTTTCAATAGAAAAATCTTCCTACCCCAAACGAAATACCACTGTAGTGTAGCAGTATATGACAGCTCTGTCTTGCTTATCCATCTTTGAAAATCATTGAGGAAGTGGTTATTTTCTATTTGACTTTGTATGTCTAATGCCTAGTATAAAATACATAAATAGATCTACATAAATAGATAGATATGGATTCATTTTTCTGTGTCTTTGTTCTTGCTTTTCTTGCTGGATTTTTTCTACTTGCCCTTTTTCTGTTTTGCCCCATCCTTCCAATCTGTTGGTAAATTACTTCTGAACTTATTTTGTAATGTCCCACTCACGAATCTCCCCTCAGATGACTTACTTGAATATTGTTGTTTTGGGCTACCTACTCTGATGTGTTCACACAATTATGTCTTAGGTTAATTCTAGTTGAGTTCTTATTATATTGTGCTACTCTTCTATTTACTCTCTTTTAAGTAAATAATATACATACCAAAAAAAAATCAAGTAGCACAGAATAATAGGAAATGAAAACTAAAATATCCTCTCTCCCTACTTCCTTGCATGACAATATCAGAATCAAATGATTTACCTTTCCCAAGTTATAACCATTATTGACAATGATGAATCAGTTTAGTTTCCTTTGAATTTGGCTTATAGTTTTCAAACACCTTTTTTTTTCTTCTTGGAGATTTGAATTACCTTTCTTTTTGTGTGGCTAAAGAAGAACTCTATGCCTTCAGCCTGACTCTGAAATCATCCACGTTCTCCAGAGAGTTTGTGAAGATGAAGCCTCTGACCTCCATGCTGGAAACAGAGCGAGTTATTCTGGAATTACACAGCATAATTCTCTTTCCACACTTTCAAATTAAGTTCATTTTCAAGTACTATACATTTTCTTTATGATTTTTTTTTGCAATTTTACTTCAAATTATAATGTTATCAATCTGAAAAAAGTATTTGTTCTCACATAGTATGGATGGCTTGGCAGGATTATACAATTTTCTGTTTGTCTTAACAACATCCAGTTTTCTCATGTAAGTCTGATTTATGTTTATGATTTGTTTATAAACTGAGTTTTTTTTCACAACCACCTTTGAGATAATTTCTTGATCTTTGATGTTCTGAAATTTCATGAAAAAAAAAAGGGATACTATTAGTACTATTTAGGGATAGTACTTTTTTTTACCTGCCACCCCAGGCAGGTATTTTTGGATCCGTCCAGTCTGATATTTAGGTTTAAGTGCTGCTAAAGAAACTCAATTAGTCCTTTCATTAGTTTCTTCACTTTGTCATTTTTCTTACTCCTTCTTAAGCATCATTAGTTGGATGATGAAATTTGAGCCTCCGTATTTCTCACGGGTCTCTCACAATCTTCCCCTTTTTTGATTTTTTGCTCTATATTTTGAGAAATTTCTTCATTTTCTGATATTTTAAATGGTTTTTCTTTGCAGTAACATTTTGTCATTATCTGATAGCTTTTTAAAACAGAAGTTTTATTTTAGTCAATTGAATGCAGAATATTCTGAAATTTCTGAGGACATGAACTATAGATTTCAAAAGACATTTTTCTGATCGAGTTCTATTTCTTTTGGCATCCTTTTAATTTTTTCTTTTTGTTGTAATGATATTTCTGTACATTTGTTCCTGGCTTCCAGAACATTTCTGGTGAGACTTTGCTCTCAATTTGAAGGAATGTCTGTTGAATATTAGTTTGATCTCCTATGGTGTTTTGTAGATCTCTGTTCCTCTGTGTAGAAAAACTGATTGAGAGTTTTATGTCGTGGTTGGAGATAAATTGACTGGTAGATTTCAGGTTAGCTTTCGTGGGTGGGAATCACACAGGCAACCTGTAACCGCTGAACTCCCTGTCTTCTCCAAAATAAAAGGTGTACTATGAGTTCTTGTCCACCATAAAGAGATTTTCCAACATCTTTAAATAGCAGATATCCAGCCTGCTTCCTGGGGCTAGTCTCCCTAAACATGCTTTCGGGGAGGTTGTGGTCGTCTGCCTTTGATAATATAAATTAAAGCATAAATGAATGGCTATGCTGTAGCCCACTTCTGTTCTCTAAGCTTGAAGACCCACTGAGACTCTGCTGGGAAGTACACTTTTTCTTTCTGCTACACTATCTTCCTTCACATGATCCTAGATTGCTACAAACTTCATTCACTATCCTTTTTACTCCAAATATCCACACATGTTTTGAAGTCTCTAATCCACTGATGAACCCCTCTCATCACTGCCCTCTCTATGAGTAGTTATTAATAATTTCCTTTAGTAAAAATTTAGCATAACTTCACAAAATTAGGGTGAGAAGTGACATAAATGTATGTCATCTTGAACTATAGCACAATTGACAAATTTTCTTAACAATATCTATTTGCCAAAGTTGCAATAGGTTAGAGTTGGGGCTTCCATGGTGTGGATAACAAGACTTCTATATTCCTGACTGAAGTTCATTCACCTTTTGTGAACAGTAAACATAAGTTGTGGCACTGGTAATACCTACATGTGAAATGGTTATGTCAGCACAAAAGAATTCAATCTATAAGTAAGTGAATCCTATCTTCTTAATCTAAACTTGATAGATGTTGCTCCCTAAAGGTTTGTTCAACTGACTAGGGAAATTACTGTTTAGTTTGTAGAGGAATGTGGGAGCAGACATATTCTGTGAAGCTGCACAGAATAGGCCTTGGCCCAATGTATGAAATTTACAGAAAGACACTTAAGGCTAGATTATTTAATAATACAATGGTGCAGCAAAGGAAATAATCTGTCTCACAGATGGTGAGTTCCTGGTCACCAGAGTGTTGAAGCATTAGATGAACACCATAAGGGAACATGGCTACACTGGTAGAGGTTTGTATAAATAACCTGTAGCTCTGCTTCAACTCTGAGATTTTAAAGTCACATTGAACTGTTTTCAGCAAATGAGAAAAAGCTATTCATCAAAATGAGAGCAAACCAAATGAGTCAATTAGTGAGCCAATGTACACGCTTCTCAGGCTGAAGAAGCTAGCTGGTGATCAAACTTGCTCTTTGGTTTCTCACAAGAGATGAGCTTCTCTGTAAAGAGCACACTCTATGATGAGCACAGTAATATCTGTCCATTATAGCCTTTGTTGGCTTCAAACATAGTTTTTAAAAATATTATCCTAATTTATTCAACACTGGTGCTAATTTGCCAAGCCAGAGAGAATATATTCAGAGTATATTTATTTCAACTTTAAAAATAGCTTTATCAAGACATAATTCAAGGCTATGAAATTCTCCCATTAAATGTACAACTCCATAGATTTCAGTATATTCAGTTATGTTTAACCACCATCAACTCTCAGTTTTGGAACATTTTGTTAACTGAAAAAGAAACCATCTTTTACCTGCCTTTGCATTTTCCCCACGAACCCTGGGCAACCATTAATAAATCTACTTACTGTCTCTCCAGATTTACATATTCTGGATGTTTCATATAAATGGGATCATATATTTAATAATAAGTGGACTTTTGTGACTGGCTTACATCACTTCACATATTTTAAAAGTTCATCATAGCTTGGCACCCATAGCTCAGTGGTTCAGGGCACCAGCCACATACATCGGGACTGGGGGTTTCGAACCTGGCCCAGGCCTGTTAAACAACAATGACAACTATAGCAGCAACAAAAATAAATAAAAGTACATCCATGTTTGGCGTATGTCACTACTACATCATTACTTTTTTTTTCATTAATAATATTTATTTATTTATTTATAATTTCAGATTAGTAGGAGGGTACCAAACTTTAGGTCACATTGTTAGCACTTGTTGAGTAAAGTCCAGGTTGTAATTGAGCCCTTCTCCTAGGGAGTGTACCAGATACCCCTACATGTTGCCCTTAATTGAGAGCCGACCATGTCCCCCACCACCATCCCTTTGGCCCCCCCTACCATAGTATAGCAAATATTAATGAAGTGATGTTAATTACCAGCAAAAATAATTACGATTTCTTAAGCAGCAGCATTTCTACAAGAAATTACAAAGGGGTTCAGAGCCATTTAGACCATTTTAAATGGATCTTTGGTTTCATATATCTCTTCATTCATTTATCTATTTTTGTGCTGTCTTATATGACCATGAGACAACTTTTAAGCCTGAGATGCAGAAAATTGTCTTGTGTTCATCACAAAAATCATAAAAAGTGTCTGCACAATGTCTGCTTTCTCCTAGTATTAGCAGATATGCTAAAAATTTCCCCTTGGTAGGAGATTTCTGAATTTCCTCCTATAATTTTTATTAACTTTGTTTTGCTGCATGGAAGAAATTTATATTGCTAAAATATAAGATTTTAAACATAGCATAGCATCTGGTCAACTAAAACATTATTTTTAAGTAGTTATTATAAAATCTGTATTAATATAGGTCCAGCAGCTTTTTCATTAATATTTGCTAAAATGATTTTTATATTTTTATTTGTTTTACATCATATTTTGTTTTTTCTTTTGCTCTATTGGTCAATGCTATCTTGTCCTTCTTTTAAAATATTTTTTATTTCATACATAAAACATATCAATATATATCTCATTGCATGTATATGAAAATATAAATGTATATTTTATTCCTCATATATGTCTGACTTTGGCATGAACAGACTGTTTTCTTTTCTCTCCTTCTCATGGCCTATCATACTTCTTTTCTTGCCTGCCTTCTTTTATTTGTGCCTTCCTTCCTTCCTTCCTTGCTTTGGATAAAGGGACACTTGCTATAAAACTCTAGACAATCACTGCCATAGAGGAATTCCGTTTCCAGAGTCTTTTGCCTTGTATTTGAATTTTGACTTTTTATTTTATTTTTGTATTTATTTTCTTTCTTTCTTTCTTTCCTTTCCTTCTTTCTTTCTTTCTTTCTTTCTTTCTTTCTTCCTTCCTTCCTTCCTTCCTTCCTTCCTTCCTTCCTTCCTTCCTTCCTTCCTTCCTTCCTTCCTTCCTTCCTTCCTTCTTTCTTTCTTTCTTTCTTTCTTTCTTTCTTTCTTTC